>JAVQIZ010059802.1:2500-40925 GCA_036023535.2 Galaxias brevipinnis
GATCCTGGCGCGCGGGTGTGGCGGAGTCTCCCTCTCTATCTCCCACCGTGAAATTTTAATAAACAGAAGTGTGTGTGCACGGGAAATTGTTAATGCCACCGTTGCCCCGGTTCCCGAGATATGGCGTTCGGCGGTGGCAAACCTACCTGGAGCAGCTCCATGATGAAGATGAGGGGCTGGGGGTCCTTCATCAGCTCGTCCAGCTCGGGGTAGCCCGTGGAGTGGTAGTTGAACAGGTTGCCCATGCCGCACATGTGCTTCTGGCCCTCCAGCGGGTCTTTACCTTGGGCGATCAGCCGCATGCCCTTGGACACGATGGCGTACAGTCCGGTGTGCTGGGGGAAGCCAAAAGACACACGTGCAGCACAATGCAAAAAAGGTGACTATGGTACGGAGCGAGGAGCTTCCGCTGAACCCGCTGCCACTCATAGCAGACCACGCTGTATATCAATCGATAACCTCACATTTGACTTGCAAATGCTCTTTTTTATTGTTTCTCAGAGTCGGCAAAAGAATGTAAGAGAAAAACTAATCCTGACCCCCGAAACGGTTGCGCTGTTGTCGTTTTTTAATAGAGTGTGAGTAGGAGGCCACCAGAGGCTGGTTCATATGCATGAGAGCGAGGAGAGAATGCCTTCTCTCTACCCCTGTGAACACTCATTAACTTTATCTGAGACTGTAGAATGCTGTAGGTGTGTGTGTGTGTGTGTGTGTGTGTGTGTGTGTGTATGTTGATGAACGGCGTTTGCACTCACGATGGCGCCGCACCAGAACTCCGCCACTTCTCCAACCCTCATGGACGTCAGGAGAGTCTCCCAGACCTCCATCTTGAACATCTTGCCGACGAATATCTCCGCTGGCCGCTTGGCCAGCCGGCTGTCATCGATCACTGTCCGCTCAAAGTTATCCTTCAGTGTCTGGAAATGAAACACCAGCTTGGGGGAAGGCAGAGCGGGGGAACACGGGGGAGGAGGGACAGAAGGAGCGAGAAAGAGAGCGGGGATTAAGTGACGGAGCGGAGGAACCGTGGTAATATGTTCCAGAGCTTTCCAACCTTGCCGGCAAACACAGACACTAGCTTCAGGACTGGCTGACACTCTCCTCGTCTCTGTGTAATGGAGCCACAGAGCCCGCCGCGGTCTGTGTGCGCGGATGGTCGTGTGGGTTTGTGCGTAATGGTCTTTAAACAACACGGGGGTCTTGACAGATCGGGAGCAAACACAAAAACACACACACACACACACACACAACTGGTGAAAGGGAACAGATTCATGCTGGCATTGTCATGGAAAATGTTTGTCACGGTCTCCAGGCTTGGGGGCCATATGGCTGGACAGCGCCGGCAAGGAAAACGTCACCAACCGAGTCTCTATCAGTGCACAGCCCTAGCACCAACACGCACACACGCACGCACGCACGCACGCACGCGCACACACGCACACACGCACACACGCACACAACCCCCCCCCCCCGCTCGCAACTGTTCAAACACACTTTCACCAGCCACAGTGCCAATACACCGTGTAGGAGTTGTGTTGACCAAATATGACTTGGGTTTTGCAACAGAGACACAGAATCCATTATTTGCCTGCATGATGAATTATTCAACAGATTCTATTAGAGGTAGGCAGTGGGAGACAAGGCTCCGAAAATAAATCATCTCCACACAAAGTATTAATTGCAACACGATGCTAATTACACAGTAGACTGCGTCGTCTCTGTCCTACAGGGGGTATATTTAGGCCAGTAGACCCAAAGCGTACCTTAGTGCCTGGAGGGAAGTGGGGCAAAGGGCCCGCGCCTCCTACCAGGATCTTCTTCTTGACTTCAGGGTGGTTGAGCATGCCGTACTGCTTATCCATTCCTAAGACCTTTATATCTCTGCCGTCAACGTCTCCGAGTGGACCCAGGGACTGGGGGCTACTCTCCGGGGCAGCCGGGCTGTTGGAGTGTCGGCGGTGCGTCTGGGTCCTGTGGGACGTAGGTAGGTGTACCTTTGCTCTGCTAATTAGCCCAGTGAGGAGGGAGACGTGCCTGCCTAGCTGCTCTCTGACAGATGGCTGGATTAGCGCCGGTTTGGAGATGGCCACTTTAATCTGTAGAGCTAATCCCTCCTCAATCCTCATGTCTAATCCTGAAGGAAGGAGTGAAGAGGCGGACGGCGGGAGGCGCTGACCAAGACTGATGAAACACACACGGCTGAATCTAGAACATGATTCTGAAAAGCCTGCTGTTGGTGGTTGTGGTTAGACCATGATATTATGGGGGAAAAAAGGCCAATACAAAGAGCAATTACTTTCTGGTGTAATTTGTAGGTATTTTGGTGGTAGGCTGTTTTTTATTGCAGGATCAATTGGAGTCAAGAGGAGGCGAACAGTTCAATTTAACTAGCAGACAAGAAAAAACGACTCAAAGAGTTAACACACGATGTGGTTTATTCATAGAGAGCGCACACGACTTGAACCAAGTCTGTCAGCATTTACCATAACATCAATACCAAACCATGGGGAACTGCCAAAAAAAAAGGAATATTACAAATGAAAAATGTATGCAGTGTATCCATGATGTGATGCAGGCTCAATGAGAAGAGGAACTAGCAGGGCAGAGCCGAGACACTGTTGGCAGATGCTTTTTTCCTTCCACTGCTGCCACTCTCAGGGTGACTGTGACGCATGGCTGCCCCCTGGTGGTCACTTCTCAATGAGCGAGTCCAGCTGCTCCTGAAGCGAGGCCAGCTGTTGAAGCAGAAAATAACAGGCTTGATTGGTGCCCGGCACCCCCCCCCCGGGTGTAATTGAGGACTAAGTGGATGATGATTAACATGTCTTTTCATATTATTATTTGTCCCTTCATTTGTCCGTACAAACAGGAAAACAAGCCGCTGCCAGGGGTTTATATGACATGGCTGGGTTAAGGATTCGACAGGTACAGCTTTGCTAACTTTGTTTTGGTCAATACATGAACGAACTTGGGCCTTTAAACTTATTAGACAAAATAGGGCTCAAATATTATAGACTTGGACTGGATTGAAGTCTGTTCATAGTCTGACTGGGAAACAAAAACGACTTAAAGCCGAAAAGCTCTTAGTATCTGAGTCTGCCCTTGGTGGAACCTCTCACCTGCTCCATCTCGCGTTCCTCCTGATGGACGATGTCGTTGAGAAGGGCCTGGAAGCGGTTCTGCAGGGAGGAGAAGAGACGATGTGATGAGGAGTAGGGAGGTTTGTTTAGGAAGGAGCGGAGCTCACGTGCGCTTTGCCCCGTTGTGACGGCTCTAAACCGCCGTCCACTTGGGCTGCTACAGCGCATATGTGCCGTCTGACAGCAAAGCCATTTGTAATGACAGGCGGAGGCAGCTGACCTTTTCCCAGTGTCTGTGATAGTAATGGCTGGGGATGGCAGTATGCCGGGGCTGACAGCCCTATCTAAAACCCTCAAACGACCCTGTAAAAAACCCCCCAAAAAACGGCCTGTTCCTTGCCGTTTCCCACGTTGTAAATCTTCCCCCATAGAGCGCTGAGCAGAACTAAGAATTATCATGTCGTTTCGTGCGAGGTACTGCACACAAAAGGCTAATGGCAAAAATGTAGTATTTAGGCAGTTAAAAAAGGAGATGGCCCCAAGGGTGACGGCGGCCAAAGTTTCGTACATTTTACACATTGGCGTACAGAGAGGTTGCGTTTTCAATAAAGATCCCTCCCGCCAAGGTTGCCCAGACCTCTTTATGTGTGTGTGTGTGCGTGCGTTTTTGTGAGAGTGTGTTTTGTCTGTGCGAGGTCTTCCTGTTCTCCGTATTTGCGGTGCGGTTCTCACCTTGAGCGCCTGGTTCTCCACCTTCATGATGAGGTCCTCCTGTTGCTTCTTGCGGGCGCGGGTCTCCTGCAGCTTGGCCTTCACGCTGTTCATCTGCATCTGGTACTCCATCACTGGAAGGCACAGCGGCGGTTTGCTGCACGTCAGGCCCCAAACTCACACACAAACACGGCCTCCCCTGTCTCTCCCTCCTATCTCCCTGAAACCCAGCGGTGGACGGCCATCCAAAAAAGGCACAGAGCCAGGATCCGGAGCGTCTGAACGCTCCGCTGTTGTCTCTGTTGTCTACAGTGATGCACCACGGCTCCCTGCGGCTCCATCATCAATGATCCCCCCCACCGTGTCATCGACCCCCTCAGCATCCCTGTCCTCTGATTCACTCTGTCTCCGACCGGGGCCAGCGCCGAGGACAGAGACCCCCCTCCCCCCCTCCTCCCCAGAGCACAGCTGTTTCATCTGGCTGCCGCTGCTCAATGGGGACTAATAGTGGCGGATCAGAGAGGCCTATCTGTATGGCCCAGACGGGGCTCATTAACAGAGCGGGGGCTGTGGGCTGTGGACTGGGCTGACTGGTGGACTGGGGGAGAAGCGCTGTGGCTTTTGACTGACAGCTCAGTGTACGGTGGTGAAGGCGCACCGAGCTGTCAGCTCACATCGCTGGGAGAGCCAATGCACTGCAGAGCACCTGTCAGTCTCGGGGAAGTGGGTGTGTGTGTGTGTGTGTGTGTGTGTGTGTGTGTGTGTGTGTGCAATACCGAAGAGGTGTTTATGGGCAGGTTCATGTTGGCACTCGCTTGTGAGCGAAAGAAGAACAAGCGCGCGTGTCTATGGGAGTGTTAACGGCGCACGCTGCCTGACCTAGAAAACTAGGCCGATTAGAACTCCAGCTACCTGGCTCAGGTTATTTTCCTCCTCAGTGTGACAGGAAGACTCCCATACAGTTATTTAACGTGACATGATGGTCCTCCTCTACTACCTGGCTGCCTGTCGGTCTGTGTCTACTCCGTGTATCTGTTCAATCGGCAAAATGTCTGCCTACCGACCGTGCCAAACTCATATGAGAAACATATGAATTGAAAAAATAGCTGGCACGCCAAGTCGTAAGAGAGGAAATATTTAGAAGATCATTCAAAAAAAGGCAAGTTACAGGGAGAACCTTTCACAAGATGAACAAACCGCCATGCTTAAACACAGCATTCTAAAGGCATCTTCATAGATGGATGGATAGATGGATGGATAGCTAGATAGTTCTAGAACACCCTCACTCAGTGAATGCGTATTCTTATGGAACAGCGCATGCCCCCATAACCCCCGGGCGGCCCCCTCACCTATCTGGCTGTTCCCGTCGCTCTCGTCGCGGGCCCCGTCCGCCTCGTTCAGCTTGTCCTGGAGCTGTCTCACCAGCTCGTCCTCCGTGTCCATGATGTTGAGGTCGTCGTCCTCGTGCCGGTCACCCTCATCTTCCTCGTCCTCGCTGCTGCTGCTGATGTCGTTGAAGATCTCCCGCAGCTCGTCTCGTTGGGCTGCTCCACAGGGGCGACACGACACGACACGGTCAAATCAAAAACCTATCCCGACCCCCAACCCAGTTCCGAAAAAAAACTCTCCTTGGACCTGCTCCGAGACGTTGACATGTATCGACATCAGGTCTAAACTAGCAGTGAGAGGGTGAGGTCTCTTCTCCATGTATTTGTGTGTATGTCGTGGGACCCTCACAGCCCGCGGGACGGTGCGCCGTGTCCTTACCGGAGGATCCGTGGCCCATCTTATGGCCCGAGGTCCCGGGGGAGGAGTCCAGGTTGGCCAGGGTGCCATGGTTGTCGGCCTCCTTGGTCTCGTCCTCCGCTATCACCTCCCACCCTGAACGCAGCGGGAGGTTAAGGCCAACCGACTCAACACACCCAGATCGGGTCCAAACGCTGTGTTGGCGAGAAAAGGCGACCGCTGTTTGCTTTAAAGGTCACACTTTAGATGAAGCTGTTCTCTGGCGTTGGATGAAATCGTGGAAAGGGTATGAGGGGGTCGGATGAAATGGACTGTTTGTTTGCACAAAGCCTTCAGTGGTGTGACTTCTGAACGACCACAACAATGCAATGCTCTTTCACTTCAATTAGCATGCTGGCCTCACCATGGCAATACTAATGCCCAGTCCAGTCAAATCAAGGCAGAGGGACTCTGAATGGCCCGGCACTGCTCCTATTCTGTCAGCCAAGTTTAGAGTTTCATTAGAGCGCTAATGGCCTCCTTGTTAAGTGCCTATCGCTCACATTAAGAAATTAGATATTGGCATGTTAGGTGAGTCTAGACAGTGCAAGGGCTCCCTCTGGGGTTCAACTATAGAGCTTCTGCTGCATATATACTGCCTTTAATGTTAATGTGTGTGTGTGTGTGTATATAGTAGCCCACTATGCAGGGAGATGGAAGAAGGGAAGTTTGTGCACGAGCATTAAAGGATACGGACACTGACAGCTTCGGCGTCTGTGCTGAGCAATCTCTTCACCTCTTTCTCCACGTCAGGAGACTCAATGTACTGGAAGAGAAATGGGGTTAGATGCAGAGCCATGCCTTTCTGCTATCTGCATATACATATACATACACACACACACACACACACGCGCACACACCCAAGGCAGAGGCTGGCCATATGCCAGAAAACACATTAGCGATTAAACCCAGAAAGGGCCAAATCAATGTCAATCTGCACCTTGAAGATATATTCGAAAAGACAATGTAGAACCCTCCCTCACCCTCGCTCTTATTCACTTTGATCAACGCTGGGGTAAAATTGCTTTCGTGCATGCCTTTGGGGCCAACGAAGACGGAAGGGCTTTATTTAAATGTAAATCTTAGTTTTTTCCTTTCAAGGCAGTTCGTCTTTAAGAAATGTAAATGTGATGTTGGAATGAAGTCTGGCAAAGGTGACACCAGCTTCATCTCCAGGACTGCTCAAGACATAGTGGAGCCCAGAAACCTGCCGAAGGGGAAATAAAAATGCCAGTACCTTCTTCTTCGCGGTCTTCCGGAATCTTCTCTTGCGTGTGTTTTTCAGCGGGCAGGTGACTGGAGACCAAAACAATTTGAGTTGAAGTTGAGACATCTCAATCTACTCTGGAGGGGCCACACTTAAGTCATTGAATCAACGACGCTTGAAGTTTCCGCTGTAAGGGCTTTGACCGCCATCCTCGGCGTTTATTCATAGCACTTGTGTGTGTGATGGAGCGCGGGGGAGACACTTACTGCCGTGGTTCCACACAAACTTCTTGTTCTTGTCCTTGTCTTTGTCCTTCTTCTTGTTCTTGGGGTCGATGGTACCCGTGGGCTCCTCTAGTGGGGGGTAGAGGTCTCCGTCGAGTGTACACACCAGCATCTAGACCGCAGAGTCAGGAACATGACAATAGAAGTCAACCGAGCGGGTTTCATGACAACCAGATTCAGCTAAGTGGGAAGGGTACACTAGTATTGTAGGGCACACATTCCCACCAGGGTTCGGATTGGATTTACATAATTGCCAAATCTACATCTAACCTACACAGGCATAGTATTGCTATAAAGGTATGCAAGTCACCTTGGATAAAAGTGACTGCTCAATTGCGGCAATGCAATGCATTCTGCTACTCAGCCAGCTAATCAGACTAAGTGCGGACTCTTCAAGCAAGTGTGAAGTACAGGATTCAGTCAACAACCCCCCCCCCTTGCTTTTTTTCTTCCTCTTGTTCTACCTGACAGACATCTGCCGTCTTGTAGAAAGTCTTCTTGTCCACTGTTTTCAGAGATTCCAGGATGCAAGGCAGATCCACAAGTTTGCAGGCTAGAGGAACACGATCCACGCGCACAATACCATGGCGCCCATCCGCTGGAGGACCAGATACACAGAATGTTGATCAAGTAAATTTGAAGTTAGAATGTGAAGTCCTCTGCAATCGAAGAAGGTCTGAGGTGTATGGATTCCCACAACCAACATATACCTCACCAAAAGTGTCCAGTTTCCCAACAGTATTGTAGAATTTAAGGTGACTGGTTGGCTGTATAAGCAAATACTACAAATTGCATTTGGTGGCATTGTTTTCAAGGTGCGTAAGTTGTTTTAATTGATTCAGCTCTATCTAACTTACTTGCCATTTTTTGTGTAATGAATATACCCAATTAACTCACTCAAGTGTGAATAGTTCCAGCGGCCATTGGTATTCTATACATTTCATATTTTGTGGGTTAAAAAACAACAACTAGCTCAATGGATTTTGATGAACCTTCAGGGACTTATGTGCCCCAGTGAAGCCCAAGTAAAGTCCTACAATTTTATATAAAATGTTCTGAGTAACCAAACAAAAGTCTCATTTATAACATCATAAAATAAACCAGTAGAGAGTCAGAACCCACACAATGTCACTCAGCTATAACCCGTTTGAGATGTGTTTTGGCTTACCATGCAACTCAATCGTGAGTCTATCTTTGAGGTTCATGCTACTGGACTGGGCAATCCTTCTCACTGTTGATGCATACTCCTTTAAAAGACAATAACGTCAGTGGCAATAAACAACATTATGCATAAACTAAATTTTCTGAGATGCGGACTCATCATCAAACCAATTAGTTGTTGGTAACTTGCATGGTAGTTATTTAAAGATTATCGTCTATTTCCTTACCATGGGGAGCCGAAGAACAAATTGACCCTCCAACTCATGTGGTGCATCTTCTTTATTTTTCGAGCCAACCTTCCCCACTGCATTAAACATAAAATTCGCATCTAATAAATGATATGCTGCATGAGCATTAGTTTAGCTAACGCTCGCTAGATAACTAACTAGCAAGCCAATTATTTTACTAACGTTGGCTAGGCTAAGGTAAGGGCAAGTCGGCATCAAGCTAACGTAAACAATATACACGTATAACTGGTAAACATAAACGATTGACCTACAATAGCTGCAAAACAGCTGACGTTACTTGTACTGATGAAACCTGCAACAAGATTATTCTGAATAGTATTATACTATTCAATGCTTTTTTGCTAGATCGTAACTTCGGCAACAAGCGTTAGTTTACCTTTTAATTTGGAGGTACTCTTTGTCTTTTTACTCTGCATTGTAGATTATCACGAGACACGAACAATTATAAAAGCTATATTGAAACTATTAAATGTCAGTCATCCACTGGAACAAATCGATCAAATATAGCGTTATAAGGAAAGCAGTGGTGCCTTCTCCTTACAAACGCCAAACAGAGATACGAGCGAGCTAGTTAGATAGCTTGCTAGCTAAATAGATAGACAGAGTCAAAACAGCAGCAATGTATTTGGGGACGCAGTGGTGTCACCGGCGTTATCCGCCACACCGTGGACGGACGGAGGAACACAGCTAAATAAAATTTCAGTCTGGCGCACACAGATGAGATGTTTGACAAATATTTTAAATTAAATAAAATATAAAATTCTCATGAAACAATGTAATTAGAAACTGCTCAAATTATTATGGATGAAGGTGTTTCTCATCTTTTATAACGATATAAAGAACACCCATCTAAAAACCTTTACTTTGAAATGATTATGCTTCTTCTAGAAAGAGTACTTTCACTTCCGGGCCAACATTGGCTTTCTGTCTTCATCAGAGATTGCTCAAAATTACAGAAGTGGCTTGATATTTTCGACGACACAGCTTATATTGTGGAAAGGCTCTATCAAAATGGGGTTTAAATACAATGTTATCAGCGTTAGAAAGGCATCGAAAACATTGTGGCTATTCATTCTCGTGAGCCTGCCTATCTGCATCTGTGTTTGCAGAGCATCATCATCAGATGAAGACAGTGCAATGGAGAACATCGTTACAGAGAAGAAGGCTGAAGAAAGCCACAGGCAGGACAGTGCAGATCTGCTGATCTTCATAATGCTCCTTACCTTAACCATTTTAACCATTTGGCTATTCAAACACAGACGATTCAGGTTTTTGCACGAAACGGGACTGGCGATGATTTATGGTGAGAAGCCCCAGCTGACTATGATGTCATCCCTGTTACTTCACATAGTCGTATGACTGTTAATTTACTGCGCCTTATTGCATGTTGTATGTTTTTTAGATGTGAGAAGTAGTATCTATTGATTGTGATAATAATTAGGTTAGCTAGGCTCATAAGGCCTGTCTTACATATGTGCAGTGCTTTTGAATTAGCCTATGTATGGCCATAGGGACTGTGCATCATCAGGTGGACATGCATGGGTGAACCAGTGTGTGCACCACTTTTACACAGTGTTTGTGCAAATACAGTTCCTATGCAAGGGTACATATTCCACACCATCTAATCAAAGAAACATTAGGTCATGAATGTCTTCCTGTCATTCCACCCCCTCCATATCCTAGCCACGTCATAGGAATGTTAGGAAGAAAATGTTACAATGTTTTCCCGCTATTCCAGGTGTACTGGTAGGTGTGGTGCTGCGCTATGGTATCCACGTGCCCCGGGACATCAGCAACGCCACTCTGAGCTGCCATGTGAACGCCAGCCCGGCCACGCTGCTGGTCAACGTCACCGGAAAGTTCTATGAGTACACTCTGAAGGGGGAGATCAATGCCGACCAGGTCCATGACGTTCAGGACAATGAGATGCTGCGCAAGGTACTCATAATAGACCGGAAGATCACATAGTTTTGATTCTATGTGTAGGAGTCTTTCAGAGCAGTTTACATGAAAAGTTACAGAAAAAGCTCACTATCTGCAGATATATTGGAGTTGCTATGCTTGGGCTTTTTCATCTGTCAATCTGGTTGCCTTCCTGCCTTAGTTAAGATGCTCACCTCTACTCTGTTGCACACCCTTACTCTACACGTACTGTAATATCGCAAGTGAAACTAAACTCACTTGTGTTGCCAGTCAGGCTTGATTATTAAGAAAAGTAAGAAAATAAGATTTATTTTGTGAAACACTTTACTGACTGAAGACAGCATTTGAATGGGACATAAATCACTGCATAATCGAGCTCAGCATTAGTCATCTTGAATTACAGACAAATATCAAACATTTTTCATGCTGCGAAACACTTTTTTGGGTAAAACGGTGTCCATTCTTTTGTAGGTTTAGTCTCAAAAGTTATTTTTAACTAATTGAGCTTGCCTAATTTGACAATCAAGGGCTCTTCCAAATGCGTCTTCCTTTGATTATATAATGCCCATAATCATTCTTCACTGTGTAATTATTATGTCTCATCTGTTTTCTCAATCTATATGTGTGCTGTTTCAAAAGTAGATTGTTTATTTTGTATAGTAGTATTTCAGTATAATCAGCTGTTGTTGTTTTCTTTTGCCCTAGGTGACCTTTGATCCAGAAGTGTTCTTCAACATTCTTCTTCCTCCCATCATCTTTCATGCTGGCTACAGTCTCAAAAGGGTAAGGATGTACAGTTCCAGTCTGTATTCTGCCAGTATTGCCAAACTGTCAGTTATGGAAGGATAATTGGCATGAGGTGCAAACCGTAACATTGACTATGCACCCACTGCTTTTTTTCTATCCACTCTGCTTTTCAGAGACATTTCTTTAGGAACATGGGATCCATCCTTGCCTACGCGTTTATGGGAACAGTCGTATCCTGCTTCATAATTGGGTAAGTGTTCAAACATAGCCTGGGATCGATGATCATATACACAGGCAGAATATTATTTAAGTTTTAGAAAAAATTGCAAAATTATACACTTCACACTGCTCGTATGGGTCTCATGAAGTTTATTTTTTATTATTGAAGTGGCGCTTATTTAGATGTATTCATAACTTTTACCCCATCCACTATAACGACTTTCAAACAGGAAAAGGAGTCATTATAGGGGAAAGAGAAAATATCCCAGCGAGCTCCATAGAGAAAGTGACAGGTATTTGGCTGTGCATGGCTGCTGCTGATGTGACCGCATAGCGCTGTGCTGTCCTGCAGGTCGCTGATGTACGGCTGTGTCATGCTGATGAAGCAGGTGGGACAGCTGAACGGGGACTTCTTCTTCACAGACTGCCTGTTCTTTGGAGCCATCGTCTCGGCCACAGACCCAGGTAGGGACCATCTGGTGGGCTGTCATCCTCAGTGTCACCGTATGAGCCATTGAACCATCCTTAAAGTTAGATGTTGTTAGATGTTAATGTTTTATGGAGATTGTCGTTTGTTAAGCCCCTAGAGGGTTTTTTGGCAATTATCCATCACATTCTTGGGAATATATATGATGATTTATGATGATTTAATGATGATTTAATTGTGAAATTGAAATAAATAAAAAATAAAAAAATAAAAAAAGTGAGGGTACCTTTTGTTTTTATCTCTTTATAATAAGTACTTTTTATAGTAACCTGGCAGATATCACTGTGTGATGAGGTCCGGTTCCTTTGATGCTTCCTTTGATGTGACTCCTATGAACACCTGTTTTTCAGTGACCGTGCTGGCCATCTTCAACGAGCTGCACGTAGACGTGGACCTATACGCGCTGCTGTTTGGAGAGAGCGTCCTCAACGACGCCGTGGCTGTGGTGCTGTCCTCGTGAGTCCCCCCCCCTCCCCCCTCCCCTCCCCCTTTCACACCCCCCTCCATCCCTCCCTCTGTCTGGCAGGCTGACTGGCTGACTCCTCGGGGGAGGGGGGGGGGGGCTTCGTGTTGATGCAAACAGACATGGCTCATCTTTAATGAGTCAGCTGTGTGCTCAGGACTCATTTAGGTCAATAGACGCCGGTCGTGTTGGGGCAATGTGCCCGCGCGGCCATGTAGGACACCCATCAACACCAATTTTGTGTGGCTGGGCCCTCAACGACTTTGTTGTCGTGGAACCAATGGCAGTTGTTCATTAACAGTTTGGAATGTGTGAAGATAGCATAAGGTAACCGCTCACAGTTTGTTTGCGCTGCTGAACCCTGTGATTGTTGTACTATGCTCGCCACGCTGAGCCACAATACACCCCTGGAAGTACCAAGCAATGGGACTGGGCGGAGACTCAGGGAAATGCCTTTCAACTGGTGTGCTATGTGAAGCGTTCCGAAGGAGTGTGACTTTGCGGTGACTTTGCACAGCAAATAACCAGCCGTTCCACTCCGGCTGTTTGCTAAAGACCTGTTTATCTGAGGTTGTTGGGCATTTTGAGTCCCTAGTTCTTTGTTTTACTCTATTCCTTGAATAAAGCACGTTCTGGGAATGCTTTAACCAGTCAAGTAATTCAAAAAGATATTCAATTTATGTAGAATAGTGTTCAGTTCATGTAGGAGAGTTAAGCCTTCTTAGGCTAGTTCCAAATTGGAGAATTTCACAGGAAGAAAATGGGGTCTGTCTTTATCTTGAACATCTTTGGTGAAATTGTGTCGTTTTGCTGCCTTGGGGGACGGGGAGTGTGTGGAGGAATCCTTTTAGCAGGGTGGCGCTCTGTTAGTCTCACGTATCTGTAACTCCTGCTTTACCCCCGCAAACTCCTACTGAGTCTCCTCCCATTCAGCCTCCCAGACGTGGAGCCGGAGTCTTGTAATCTCCTTTACAAGACTGTTATGAATAGAAGCTGGCCCTGAGTGCCAAAATGCTTGATAGAGTTAAGCTTTCTGGTGGATTTATTCTGCTTTCAGAGCTGGCAAAGATGTGTTTGTTAAATAAGTGTGTCCCTTGCACTTCTGGCATACTGTACATATCTTGAAATTCTTCAGCCATGGGTTAGGTATTAGGCCATAGAATTTCTCAGTTGGATAGGAGTATATTGTGTTGTATACTATGATTTTATATTAACAAATCATATTATTCTTTGGTCAATTAACTTATCATCTCATCTCACTTTTTTCGCTCTAATGTTCCATAAAATATGTATATACTGTATATCTGAAGAAGTTGGTAATTGTGTGTCTGCGTGTCTTCACCAGCTCCATAGTAGCCTACCAGCCCGAGGGGGACAACAGCCACACCTTTGAGGGAATGGCCATGTTGAAGTCCCTCGGAGTCTTCCTGGGGGTGTTCAGCGGCTCCTTTGCCCTGGGCGTGGCCACCGGCATCGTCACCGCACTCATATCCTTTCTCCTGCTGGCCGCAGCCATTCACCACCGCTCCTTAAAACATGCATGCCCCCAGGCCCCCCACAGAGTGAGTAGGATTCATAACCTTATTGCCTGTTGGCACAGTGGTGTTTTTCTTAACGGCCCTGCTTCCCACGTGACGAAGTTCACTAAGCTCAGGGACTTTCCACTGCTGGAGACGGCTCTCTTTTTCCTGATGTCCTGGAGCACGTTCTTACTGGCGGAGGCCTGTGGCTTTACAGGTGACCCTCCCTGCACGTACACACGCACACGCACACGCACACACACACACACACACACACACACACACACAACGTGCTTTCATTCATAACTTTCCTGATCCTCTGTCACAATGGCCAGGTTTAGTGGTGTTGACCTGTGGAGTGTGTGTGTTTATTTGTTCCTCTCCTCGCTCCCCGCTGTAGGCGTGGTGGCGGTGCTGTTCTGTGGGATCACCCAGGCCCACTACACTTTCAACAACCTGTCCCCCGAGTCGCAGGAAAGGACCAAACAGGTCAGCCACGGAACAAGAAACAAACATTCCCAAACCATGTCCTAAAGGGAACTGTGTAGTTGAGATCAGTGACAATGGCAGCTCCCAGCGTGGCTAACCGTTTTACTGGGACACACTGTGCATTATAAGCATGTCAGCCTGGAATGGGATCTTACCTGAACAATAACGTTAGGTGTCATGTTGTTTTTCACTGCAGCTTTTTGAGCTGCTGAACTTCTTGGCGGAGAACTTCATCTTCTCCTACATGGGCCTGACCCTGTTCACCTTCCAGAACCACGTCTTCAACCCCATCTTCATCATCGGCGCTTTTGTATCCTGACATTAAGCTGTACATATTCCACATTAAGTTTGTAACTCCCATGCATGGCTATAATGCAATTTCAGGGTGTAGTGAGTATTTCTAGTGGCAACAGAATATATTCCTTTGATTGTATTAAAGTATGCATTTACTTAAATATTTATAAAAAGCCTACACAATCTATATCAAACTACCTGTAGTTTTAATATGTAACAATATTGTCTTTAGGGAAAAAATCTGCTCAAAACCTAGATTAATATTGTGACCAGTGTTTAGGCTGTTCAATGTTTCTCTGTGACCGTGGCAGCTGGAGCTTTCCCTTGACAACGTCCCCACCTAGCTGTCAGTGTTCCTGGGCAGGGCAGCTAACATCTACCCCCTCTCCTTCCTCCTCAACTTGGGGCGCCGGAACAAGATCCGCTCCAACTTCCAGCACATGATGATGTTTGCTGGTGGGTGTTGGTACAGAGATGTTGACACAGAGGGGAAATCAAATAGGATCTAATCAGAGAAGGGGTTTTGGTGTGAGATGTGCTGGAGTTTGCAGTATTGCTTTCTGTGCACCGACAGATTGTGAAATGAAAGTCCATTTTTGGAATGTTTTTTTCCCCCCGTTCCCAGACCACTTTGAACAAAGTCATCCGTATTTAAACACACACACACACACACACACACACACACACACCTGTACATCTTCTAAAATATCTCCCTACGTTCTCCAGGCCTACGTGGGGCAATGACCTTTGCCCTGTCTATCCGGGACACGGCTACGTATGCCCGCCAAATGATGTTCACCACCACCCTGTTGGTGGTGTTTTTCACCGTCTGGGTCTGTGGAGGGGGCACCACCCAGATGCTCTCCTGCCAACACATTCGGTAAGGACTGGACTGGGCTCGGGGTCAAAGTTGAAAGGTTGAGTTATGAGCCTTGCAGTGTTGTCCATAGTATTATCCTATCCCTGGACAGCCCTTTTCCCACTTTTAATATTTCATTATCTTTCCGCAGAGTTGGCGTGGATGCCGACCAAGATAACTCTGTAAGTAGAACCGACTGAAAGCTTAAACCTCTGGGTGTTGTAGTTATCACCCCATCTGAGTGATGGATCTGTTTATAAAACCCTTCCTCCATGTTTGTCCTCAGGTAAGTGTGGCCGAGGACTCTGAGAGAAGGAGCACCAAGCAGGAGAGCGCCTGGCTGTTCAGGATCTGGTACACCTTTGACCACAAGTATCCTTTGGTGTGTGGTGTCTAGTGAGAGACCGTAGCGGAAACTTCAACCATAGATACACCAAGAATACACAGGATACAATTATAGCCTTCCAGCATGCCGTGTGCTTTTTCCTCATGTACTCAGGAGTTCTTACCTCTAAGCAGATGTATTTGCATAGCACTGATTTTGAAGTGCGAATTAAAATTCAAATTAAATTCTAATTGAATATGGTACTGATAGATGCTAGGCTGGAGAATAATTTAGTCATGGCGTTGTCACAGAGTGATCTGTTCGAACCTCAACCGGTGCCCGCCAGCTACCTGAAGCCCATCCTGACCCACAGCGGGCCCCCTCTCACAGCCACGCTGCCTGCCTGCTGTGGGCCCCTGGCACGCTGCCTCACCAGCCCTCAGGCCTATGAGGTCAGTCACCGTCCCTACGGAGGCCCCTGTAGAATCAAGTCCAGTTGCAGTTACCTTTATGAACAGTTTCATGGACTGGCTAAATTGCATTAGCAGTGATGACAGATTATTACAGATCATTTAATCACGCCAGTAAAAATATTGCCTGATGTGTTGACCTTGTTTTATTTGGCATTGTCATAGAGAATGAGTGAGAGAAAGTGATTTCTATCTCTATCCCTTTTTCTCTTTCCTAAATCCATTTTGTTCCACCAGAACGAGTGCCAGCTGAAGGACGACGACTCGGACCTCATCCTCACGGACGGCGACATCAGCCTGACCTACGGCGACATGACCATCAGCACGGACGCCAGCGGCGCCCACACCAGCGGCGGCCCCGTGGGGCCCGCCCGTGCCTCCGCCACCGTGGAGGACCCGGACCGAGAGCTGGCCTACGGGGACCACGATATGGTGATGAGGGGCACGCGCCTGGTGCTGCCCATGGACGACTCGGAGCCCCCCTTCACGGACCCCCACCAACTGCGGATGTGAGGCCCCCGGACCGGAGGTTCAGCCCCGGGGTCCACAGACAGCCATCCCACAGGACCCCGCAAACACGGCCGAAGAGACGGCACTAAAGACTGGCCTTGCGCTCTCTATCTCTCTCTCTCTCTCTCTCTCTCTCTCCATCTCTCTTCCTCTTTCCATCTCACTCTTCTTCTATCTCTCGCTTGTCATTTTTCCTGACACGTGCGTCGTGTCTCTCCTCGGTGCCGTCTCACTCATTTGCACATCGCTCCTTCTCCTTCACTCTTTTTCTCACGTGGCTAATCCCTGTCTCTACCTCATTCTATTCCCGTCCTCACCTGTGATTTCTGCGATATGTTGCATTTATTTGTTCATTTAGAAGATGTCGACAGTTTTGCAAAGTTTTGCTCACAATCGGGCCGCGTGGCAATCACCTCACTGTAGCATAGCAGAGGAAAAGTCTAGCAGCATGGGCTTTTCTCTCAAATGAAGTCAAACGTAACATGCTAGTCAATGTTTGTTTGTATGTCTCACAAGGTAACTAGTTTAACTGACGTGCATGCCAAGTGATAATTTTATATGTGTGTGATGCTGCGAGATTTGACAGAGCGGTATCGTTTATCTTTTCGTGTTGCTGCTTTCCTTTCGTCCCCTCTGCGGGCGAGGAAGTGTGGTCAGAGACAGGCTCCCTCTGTGGCTCTATCTTACTGTGCATTCAGTTACAATCAAGTGCCTATCAACTCTAGGAAATGATGAAAGCTCTGGCTTGATGTAGTTTTGAGGCCAGGCAACAGCAGAGGATAGCATTCAGGATCAAGAGTAGCCAGTCAATGTAGTAAAAACAATACACTCCTCCGTCCAGAAGGTGGCGATATATTTCTCCCTGGACAATGACTTGTCGGGGTTGCTTAGCCGTAAATGGAAAGTGACAATGTAGTGCCAGTGGTTGACTGTCACATGTGTTGGATTTCACCCAATGACCTTTGACTGTGACTTAGAGATGGATTTGACTACTTATTATAGAACGTGATGTTGCTCTCAGCAAAAGGAAGGGCTGTTGGTATAAAAATGAGATCCAAATATCTGAAACGGTGAATGCTAGTGCCATTTGTTCTGCATTTGACATTTTGTGAGATGAATGCAGACAACAAGCTCTGTTTTCTATCCTTTTTGAAACATAGTTCACTTAGTTTTGCTATCCTAGTTGTCATACTCTTACACATGTACACGTATATTTGATATAGTGTGTCTTTCTTAATGCATAGATTTCTATTGGGCAGTGACAATAGTGATATACATTAGCCTATAATGGAACGCAATGTCCAATCATCAAATGTATGTTTGATACACATGCTACTTTAAAATTACATGATTGAGACCTTCCTCCTCATTCAGAACACAGTTGGGATGTTCTTGTCGATTGCATAATTCCCTAAACTAAAGAGTAGATTTGTTGATGGTAAGTGGAATAGACAGTGTTATGATATATAGAGAGACGATACGATTGTACAATGGTAAGTGTGCTGGTTCTTGCGTATTTGACATTAATATATGTATGTAGTCTTAACTGAGATTATCTCCCATGCCACAGTTTGGTTCTAAACTTTGAGGCCACCACTAGTTCCTTTAGGGCCCTGTTCCTGGTGTGAGACGAGCGACAGCTGTTAATCTGGTGAAACAGGAAGTGTTGACAGGGCGCTGGCCTGGCAACGCAATGTTGATGTGGACGGACGCAGCCACCATTGTAGAAGGCAAGAGTGATTGGGGGAAAGTAGAACCAAGGGGAGGGAGAGAGAAAAAGCATCGGAGGTTAGGCATGGAGAGACCAGAGATATAAAGATAGGGTGTAAATATGTGGAGACAGAGTGGGTTAGCGATAGCCCTGCCTCTCTGTTGTTCACCGTGTTATCTCCTGCTGTGCAGGACGTTATGACCGAGCATGGTTTTGTCTTTTATTTTTTATCAGGCATGCCTCTTGACACCGTATTTTACAGGAAATTATAAATTTTTCCTCCATTTTATACCTTTTCTTCTTGATTTTGTTCATGGAAAAAAGGGAATTGTTGTAGGAAGGAAATGTAACATTTGCACACGTCTTTTGAGAATAGTTTGCTATTTCTTGCTTTTAATTGTCTTGTGAATTGACATTGTCATAATGTAATTGCTGCTTTAGAATTTCATTATTCATCAATTGAGTTTGGGATTTCTCTTTGAGTCTGATTCATAACACTTAATCTTGATTATAAAAATGAAGTTAAAATTACCCATAAATCATATATTCTATCTGTAAAAAAGTTTGATTCATAGTTTACTGAAATGCCATTTTTGGAGGAGGGAAGTAATTAGTAGCCTACAGCTTCGAACCTGTTTCATTAATTTTCCTTGCCATTAATCTTGATCCATGAAAATCAAACAGACCTGTTCTGCATTACTGTTCTTTGACTGGCACTTAACATGGTGTGTTGCCAGCAAAAGGCCTATATAGCCAACATATGCAGTATTTGCCTGTTCTGCTCTGACAGTATGTATTCTATCTCTGCAATTGAATGGTTAACTTCTGAATGGCTTTGACCATTGGGATAATTCTGAAGTATAGTAGCTAACCAAAGTGGCTTGTTGTACTTTGTGTTTTTCGACCCTCCAATCTGTCTTTATACTGCAAGTGCGTGTGTACATGTGTGTGTTGGCCAGAGTGACACACTGCTGCCCCTGTTTCTCAGTGTTGCAGGTACTGACTGTTTACATCTCTGTAAATATTTCCAACTGCTCATGTTTGTGCAGTCGTCAATAAACAGAAGCCTGTGCTTTTGACTAAACCTTCCACTGAACTGCTCTCATGATTCACCGTCTAGTCTGCAGCTGTGTCTGATGTCAGAACGGAGCTGAGAAGCTCCAGAGATTCTCTCTTCCAGAGCTTTGCATAAAGTCTGGTTAGGAAAGGCTTGAAAATGTCCTATAACATCATCCCAACCATTTTCATCATCCTTGGTTTCCTTATTCCTTCCTTATTCCTCATTTGATTGACTTCTCTTATATGGCAGGTATTTAATCGTAATGTGGGTGCAACTCTCCCAATATCCTTGTACCCACCAAAGGAAGGGAATAATAGCGGGCAAGGGAGGTGTGAGATTGGGGTGGCTAGGTCTTCCGTACATCTGTCTTTCTCTTTTTCTACAAGATTTTCCCATCCCAACTGTTTAATCATTGTTTCTTTCTCTCTGTATCTAGTAGTTTAGCTTTGTACATCCTCCTCCCTCTCTCTGCCTTCACTTTGTAAAGGTTCTTGTCCCCTTTCCTAGATTGGATCCATTGCAGAGTTTGCCATAGTTTGGCAACCGCTCTGCATCCACTAGTCTGGAATTGGCATTCTAAACGTCATCGCTAACACTGCTAGCGGAGCCAGGTCCGCTGAGCACCACGACATCTCATATTGACAGCAAGATTCCCATTTTCATTCTTTTTGGCGATATAAGAAAAAAGTTTGTCATTGTATAAAACCATAAGAGAGGAAGCGTTTTACGTTGCTGAAATTACTCAATTGAGCCTTCCCTAATGAGTCAGTAAATAGGTATTTTTCTTATTACCAATGTAGTAGTAAGCCTTTACTGTTAGTTGCTCCAACTGTGTATAATAGCAACTGTGTCTCGCTGAATGTAATTAGTATGTCCTTGTCTCATTGCCACTTGTTAATTATGCCAGTAACTGCATTCTGTATTGCAGTAACTGTTTGTTTATATGAAGTGAGACATATTTCAACACTTTCTCTCTGGTGCATACTATTTCTCTCTCTCTCTCTCTCTCTCTCTCTCTCGCACTGTTTGTTTGTGTGTGTGTGTGTGTGTGTGTGTGTATGTGTATGAAGACAGTAACCAGATCAGTGCATCATAGTTCCCCCTTCTCTTCAACAAACATATCAGAATAAGCTCTACTCACATATTTTTGGTCTGACGTTTGGTAACCTGGACACCTGTTAAACACTACAGAGACATCCAAATGTGCTCTTCCTTTGAGTGCAATGCCCCTTAACTTAAGCACTTTGTCAGAGAGGTTTTCCGCCATCTGTAACTGGGTCCAGATCCAAAATGTCTTTGATCTTTATAAATGCACATAATATAAATAAATGATGCTTTTTTATGGGGAAAGCTGGAGTCTGGAACTCTTGGTTAGGTCATTTCCCCCAAAAGGTACAGTAAAATACCCCATAACGTGACATAACGGGCTATGTTAAATTAGGTCCAACACTTTCTGGATACTTACCTTTAAATGAATTAGGGTTTAGTGAAGCTGGACAGAAGTTCAGCTGCCTGCCCAGTTTTCTACCATGCCCTTGAGATAGCTAATCCTTTGGAGACTGGAAAATCCAAACTTGGAGTACCTCCAACAGCAGTGGGGGCTGTTGCCCCCAGGGACGGTCCAACAATTGAGTGTTAATTGTATTCACTAAAGTAGTCTTTTCAAACAATGTTGATGAGTGATCAGAAGTGAAAAGGTTCAGGAATTATTTGAAGTTTCTCATTCACACAATGTTTATATAAAGTATGGATTTGAAACAATGTAGCTCTGTTTCAGTGTGACTCCCCTTTCTGTAATCTCTTTTCAAAATCAATTCAGAACATTAATGAGTATTACAAACTAAACTTCTGAGGACTTACGTAATAGGATATTAAAGATTTCACTTCAATTACAAATTATTTTTCCCAGTTGTCATAAATTCCCGAATAGTTTTACAGTTTCCTTAGTTTTACAGATGCTAAAAATCCCGACATTTTACCTGTGATTCCATTACCTCCATAAAACGGATGGGTACTTTACAGCAACAGCTTGAAAATTCCTTGGTGAGGTCATTGTTATTAGAAGGGTAAGAGTTTGGATCATATCCTGCAGTTTTTTTCTTAGCTCTCTTTCTTTAAAGGAGCACCAAAGCTACAAATGCTACATCTTCGCCAAAACAGTGGAGGCTCCAGACTGGAGACGCGCATCTTTGTAGAGGTGAGCAAAAAACATTTTTTAGTGCGCAAGATGTACATGTTTACTTCATTCGCTGCTAGATTACTATATTAAACGTTTAGTGTCTTACTATTTTAAATGCAATTTATGTTGTGGGCGAATATTTAATGTTTTTGGCAATTGTAGATGTAGATGTTTTGGCAACTTTTTTCTACTGTTATACGCAAGTATGGAATATGATACTGCATTTCAGTCTACATATGCCTACATATTCTTATCTACAAGTGTTGATAAATAAGTAACATCTATTGCAATAAGTTCGATTGGACTGGATTAAAATAGCCTTAGATATCCTCAGACATTAGGCAATTTAAAATTGCATGTCCTGTTGTTGGATACAGACATTAGGGCCCTAATTTTTGTGTGATGATTAAGGATGATTAAGGAAAATTACAGGAAAACATGGCTTCTGTCCCCATGCAGTATTTGAATATTTAAACACACATGGGCCTACTGTGTTTCTTCTTTATTAGTTTGTACAACTGCCAAACCATGCATGATTATCACTCCTTACCACCCAACACCCCATAAACCCCACTTCCTGAAAAGTATTTTTCTAGTTGACATGCAGTAATATGCCCACAATTAGATTTTAAGTTCAGCATTATTGCAAATGTGCTGTCTGTATTCCAGTGCTGATGTTAATACAGTATGATTCCATTTTAATAACGTATTTCATAGGCCAAATAATATTTTCATACTATCAGTTGTTCATGTTTTGAGGAGGTTACAAAGTCATTGCAGGGCCTGTGTGGTCCCACTGGAAATACTTTGAACAGGAGCAACGGGTGTCAGCTGGTCATTCTAAAGCAGACAACTGTTTCTGTTGTCCATTCCATCATCCCCGTTATGGAGCAGGGCTCAGTCACAGTACTCTCACAGTGGGCGGGCATACTTTCCTTTATCCTCTCTTTAACTGAATGAGTGTAGGTGTGTGTGTGTGTGTGTGCGTGTGTGTGTGTGAGAGAGAGAGAGAGAGAGAGAGAGAGAATATGTAAATAGGATTTATGGTGCCAATCATGGTTTTCATGGTGCTAGGTCTTTATGCAGCACAATAGCTGTGCGAAGAACATGCAACAGTGTTGCAGATCTCCTAGCAGCCCCACTGCCTGTGGCTTCTGTTTACAGCCTAATTAGAAAATGTGATGTGTCTGCCTGGCATGGGTGTGGCCACCAACGATTCTCCATGCTCGCTTCGCTTGGATTGAAAAAAAGGATAAAGTTAGATAAAGAAAAAGAGGAATATAATCAGACAAAGAGAGCAAGTTGAAGTTTGTGTGTGTGTGTGTTATGCAGAGGGTGTGGCCAGAGGAAAGAGAGTTAGCCTGTAACTCCTTATTCTATAATGTTGGGTGGGTAGACTGGGCTGAATTGTCTCCCAGTCTGACCCAACTGATAGAATCAGACTGATAGTACGACTGAGAATGAGGAAGCATGTTGTGCTACTAGGGTCTGGCTTTTCTATCAGCCAGCTAGCGGATGGGATGAGAGGTCAGGGAGGAACACACACCCAGTGACCAGACAGAGTGATCTGTTCATCTTTCATTATTAAAGGTAGAGATCCATTTACACCTGCTACAGTTACTGCAGTAGGATGTTTTGCACAACATTGTCTCAGTGTAACATTGGCAGAATAACTTTTTGGTCAGATTGTCAGCAGGGAGTGAGAATAAAAGAAGTGCTTTCTGTCACACCATGGAGATTTGTTCTAGCAAGTTTGTTTGTTTGAAACTAGTTAGCTACCCACCATAGCAGAAAGAGCTCCCGGGGTGTTCATAGGAGAAACATAGACAGGCCTAATCTCTCCCCTAGATCCACCACTGCTGCACTTGAGTGTTGGTGTGTGTGTGTGTGTGTGTGTGTGTGTGTGTGTGTGTGTGTGTGCGTGCAGTGTGAAATCAAGGGATATGGGTGTTTCCATAATGGGAAATGGCAGACCCCTGGTGACCTTATGTCCAGTCAGATACCACACAAATCTGACCCCAGTGTGTCTGCACCACCCGCACTCCATTGGTTGCTGGGCAACTTATTGTTTTTTCTGGCGCTGAGTCTGTCTGTCTCTCTGTCTATCTATCTATCTATCTTTCTCTGTGATGAGTCAGTCACAAATATGTCCCCCTGCCCGCCAGCAGAGAAGATTAGGTTGCGCTATCACTTTGGGTCCATTAGGGACAAGGAGTTGACTGAGTCACAGCAGAACTTAGGGTAGGCATGTTAGTCACTGTTGAATGATCCTAAGATAGAGCAGCTTGTTGCTCGTTCTTGTTGCCCTGTCTAGGCTAATACTAGACCCTCCATCACGAGACGGTACACTGTTTACATTTGGCGTGCCATGTCTGCAATCTTTTTATTCTGTGTTATGCTAAATCATGATAAGGTCTACTCAGAAATCGGTCAAAAGTACTTTGTGTGTCCTTCCAAGGCACTACTGACCAAAATGTAGCATCAACACCTTGGGAACCACCTGAAGAGTCGTCTATGTCCTAGTATGCTAAGTGAAAACATCCTACATTCATCCATCATTATAATTTAAGGGGGAACTATTAACTCCGATCCAAATACTGTACATTATTTAAATGTGCGATGAATTCCCTCAACCCAATTTTACAGCCTATGTTTTGGTTGGGGATGGTATGCCTGGTTCTTGCTTTGTGTGTCCTGTAGTGATGTGTGCGTGTGCGTGTGTGTGTGTGTGTGTGTGTGTGTGTGTGTGTGTTCAGGGCTATTCCTGTGATTTAGATAGGTTAAAGCAGAGCCCACGGAAACAGGCGCTGCATTCCTTTGGTGTGGTCTGCCTGGAAAACAGACAAGGATCGCGATGCCCCCTGATGAGCCAGACAGACCAATGTCAAACTGCTGTCAACATCAGACATGTGGACCCACACACATCCTGTCAGTATCACACATGGGTTAAACGCACCAGAACAGCAGCGCACAATACATACTCACTGGCACATGGTATGGAGCCTTCAGTGATGATTTCAAAGTCAAGCCAAAAGCCAGTCCAGACAGTTTGATAGACTGAGAGAGAACTTACACCACTGATAGACTGGGAGAGGGAAAAGACAGGGAGGCAGAGAGGAAAGAGAGCATAATTGTAGGAAGAATGTAGAAAAGGCATTTTGGAGGATTAGTATGGAGGAGATGTGCGCTGATAGAAGGAATGTACCATGGACTCTCCCTAAGTGGGTTGGCCGTGGCGCCTCCCAGATCAATACTGTGTGTGAGCGGGTTCAGAATGACTGAGCGACATCTTAGACATGGGGATAGGCCAAGATGGAGCAAACTGTTTCACTTTGCACTCGTAGCCTGAATCAATCCTGTGATTACACACCCAAATGGCCCCACTAACACACACACACACATACACACACACACACACACACAAACACAAAATATATACTAGACCCATTAGTAAAGGAAACCCAATAGGATTTCCAGGCCTTTTACAGAAGTTATTGCCTTGATATTCAGACCTAATGAACTAATTTAGCTTTGTTTCTCTCCGTTGTTTCTTTTCTCTTGTAATCTATTGTTGTATCTGTCCAGTGTCCATTATCTGTGTGTACGGCCACCCAGTTCAATGGTTTACTTAATGATTCTTTGACCCCTCAAGCTTCAACAAAAAAATCTATCATGCTTCGTTTTGTTCTTGCATGATAGAGTGTTCGAGTCAAACAATTTCCTTTCAAGGGAAAATTCTCTCAGGGTCGCAAGTTTTATGTTATTATTTAAAAAAGGCTTTTCTAGTGAAAGAGCTTAAGAGCCTTGGCACAGACAATTTTGGAGAATAGTTTTCCACACACATCATCTTCACATCATTGTGTGTGTGTGTGTGTGTGTGTGTGTGTGTGTGTCTGTGTATGAGCAGACAATGTTTAAGTCTCTCATCACTCCAGTTCACTGAGTATCGTCTTGCTACTTCGTAATGTCATCTTTTGAGGATTGATGTTAAGTGATCCCGCTAACACACATTCTCAACACTAACAAAAACTCCTGGTATCAGAGCCGAGGGAGCACTGCCCACTGTTATCCCCAGTGGTCCTCATTTGTAGCCTCCATTTTAGCCTCTGATGTCACACCAGTGGAATTGTAGCTCTCTTTTAATCTATCTCTCTCTGTCATCCAGCCTGTTCTTCTGAGGCATGGCCTAAAATGGAGTGTGTAGTTGTTCGTTGAATTTCAATGGGGGTACAGGGGTGTGTGGATCTGGGGGCGTGGGTCACACAGGGTTAGGTTATATAGTGCCCGTACTTGAGTTGGGGGAGCACTTTAAATTGGGACCCTGTGTGGATGCTACTCTCTCCTCCCGTCCTTGGCTCTATCGTTCTTTCTCCTTTTTTTTCTCTCTCTCTCTCTCCCCTGACTGGACTCAAACATGACTTACAGGCACTCAGGTAAAGGATCAAAGTGGAGTGATGAAGGCATTGGTGTGTTGACCATCTTCACCTTTCTTTCATTGGTATACCATCACTAATACATCGTTCCATTTTATTTGCAAGCATTGCTGACATGATGGTATGTTTATGTTGGAATTGATTTGTTTGGTGGCATTTCAATTAACATGTGGTGTCGTGGCAGTTACATTAACTTAATTAGAGGCAGTTATAATAATTGTGATAATATTATGTATACTTCTTGAGGGAAGCTAAAGTAGAATCAAGCCTTTTGATGAGCACAAGCTATTTCTTCACCATTCATCCAAGTGGTAAATGGGGACTTGGTGGCAGGTATTTGATTCTATATACTGTAGCCATGACCTTGTTGGTGGCTGTTGTTCAGATTGTTGGTCGGTCAATCATTGATGTCTTTCACAACCAGTTCTATCTGAACTATCCCTGGCACCACTCGGACTCACAGCACTCACAGGGGTGTCACACTGACCTTTCACTCTGAAGAGCTCTCCTCCCCGCAGGGACAGACAGTGGTATACTCCAGCCTCTCATGAACTGAGTGATGGCGCATACCACGCCTATTTCAAAGGGGGCAGCTGTCAGGCTGTTGGTGTCCAAAAGGCTTAGAGCTTCAGCGAGGGGCACTTTGCCATAGTGTCCCAAAAGTGACCTACAGGGCCTGGATGTTCCATTGGTCTGTTCAAAGTGCACAGGAGCTTACCAGATGATCCCGCCGCCTATGCATAGACACCATTTTTAGATAAATCTTCTTTATCCATGTTGCCTCCATTACTATACCCCGAACTATGCCAGTGAATCTGTCAGGCCGACCATGTGGGATTAGTCCTGTTTGGGGGTCCTGTCTGATCTTTACACCCCTGGTGCAGCTGCTGATGGACCTCTTTCTCCACTGTAATGCATCCCTTCATCCCTCCATCCCTCCATTTATTCATCTATTGATTTAGCCACATTGGCCCCTAGAGCTGGGGGCTGCATAGCGGCACACCAAGCACATCTCTCCTCTCATCTAGCATGCTGTTTATCCTCCCACTCAGATAGCTGCAGTCCACTTTCCTAAATATTTGCACTGTTCCTATGGTAACCAGGATGTAGTCTCATTCCATCTGGAGTGTTTACCTCCATCACTCTGAATGTATTAACCGGATTAGGTTCCCGAGAACGGTGATATCATCGGCTGTGCCAAATAAATCACTTCAGTTAAAGTTCAGACATTGTTCCCGTCCTTAGCTTTTAGCTGGCCTCTTGGAGGAGATTCTGACCACGCTTTCATTCGAAGTGATATGTGTTGACAAACACAACTCAAGTGTCAAAACACAGATACACACACACACACACACACACACACACACACACACACTATTCCAATTTTTCCAAAACGCTACTATAGCTACTATATACCTTTCCCTGTGGGCATCGCCTGCAGCATGCGATGGGAATGTTGGAATGTTGATGAGCGACGCAAGGGTTATAAGTTTAAGTTAAGAGCCAGTAAAAGAGGTCTGCCAACAGTGAGACAAAAGAGGGGCGAGAGAGGTAGGAGGCTGGGATAAAGGGAGTCAGCCTGGCTTTCTAAAAATATGACCTGGACTTTCCAGAGAAGCCTGATAAAGCAGCTGTCCCCCGCGGTGCGGCTGGACACACTGGGAGTTTAGAATAGACTGTACACACACACACACACACACACACACACACACACACACCACTGCTCTCCAAACACCTCTCTCAGTAGTTTGGAATGCCTCTGCTAAGCCTGTGTTGCTCTGCCTTGTTTAATAAGAGGACACACACTGGGAATCGTGCAGAACATATCGGCCCTGGTGGTGGTTTGTCATGGACCTACTGCATTGAAATAACTTGTGTAGGATATCTCCCTGTTCACTCACTCATTCACCAAAGTTACAGGCAAATAATGATTGGAGAAGCTATTGTGACTTGAGTCGTTGCCATAATGTCGTAAGACCCTTCGATGTTCTCTGCTGCCGACTGGCAATGCATATTTTACAGGACGGACGCGCTTCAGATGATTGTAGTCAACACGTAGTCAACACTGCCTCCCTCTGGTGACTCTATATAACAACCACATTCGTTTCCAATACATTAAGTTTATGAATCTGCAGCAACCATTTTCATTTACATAATTTTCTTAATTTTTTTACTAAATATTCTGCTAAGTTGTATGTGTCAAATGGAATTTGTGGCAGTAAATGAGATGTGGGTTGTTGGATTTATGTTACAGGAGGTCCCCGGAGCTACCTGTCCTCCACCATGACTGAACGCTTTGACTGTTACTACTGCCGGGACAACCTGCATGGCAAAAAGTACATCCAAAAGGACGAGAAGCATGTGTGTACCAAGTGCTTCGACAAGCTCTGCGCCAACACCTGCGCCGAGTGCCGTCGACCCATTGGTGTAGATGCCAAGGTGAGCAATGACTGTGGGAGCGTGTGAGTGGCAGGTTGTCTGTCTGCCGTGTGTTTCTCCGGTTTCTTTACCGACTTTGTAGGTAATACTCTCTGGCTTCGGGGTCAGATGCTGCGGTTAAGGCCGGTATTCAAAGTCAGTCTCCTCCCTCCCTGCGAGACTCCAGCTCACCCAGCCCGCTCTCCTCGATCGTGTCACTGACTTTCATTAGTTCCCCTCGCTCTCGTAAACTCACTCTCCCAGGGCAGTCCTCAACAGCTGAACAACATCGAAACACGATCATAGTCAATGGAGCTAATGAAAAATTACTTTAGTAAACTACGTATAGCTCACTGCACCCCTTCCTCTCTTGATCTTTGTTGGAAGGCTGAGTATAGGGATAGTGTTTTCCAGTCTACATCTCAGGGCCGGTGATTTGGAAATGAACTCTAGTTTAATGGGGTGTATGAGAAGCCATAGTCAGGACATTCTCCTCACCCCCTCCCTCCCACCTTTCCCCCGGTGCCCTCACCCAGGAGCTAAACCACAAGAACCGCCACTGGCACGAGGACTGCTTCCGCTGCGCCAAATGTTACAAGCCACTGGCCAACGAGGCCTTCAACGCCAGGGACGACGGCAAGATCATGTGTGGCAAGTGTGGCTCTCGCGAGGACGGCAACCGTTGCCAGGGATGCTACAAGGTGGTCATGCCTGGTGAGTAGCTAAGCTAGCAGGCATTACATTGAAATGATGGGGTGTATGTGATCAGTGTCTGCTCTTTGTAAGTGATATTTGCTGTTAGGAAGAAAACATTTCCGTTCTATTCCATTCGACTGTTAGATCCCTCTGCAGAACAAACAGCGTAATTGAACTGCTGTTCATGTATTTCTATTAACTCATATCAGGAACCCGGAATGTGGAGTACAAGAACAAGGTGTGGCATGAGGAGTGCTTCATCTGCTTCGAGTGCAAGAAGCCCATTGGCACCCAAAGCTTCCTGGCCAAGGGCGATGACATCTACTGTGCCCCCTGCCACGACAAGAAGTTTGCCAAGAAATGCTACCACTGCAAACAGGTGAGACGAAGGTAGACGTTCGTAACAGTATGATTTCAACATGACACGGGTGGGGACACAAATTATAGGTGGGCTTCCTAACGTGTTGCCGTCCGACTCCCAACGTCCAAGCCCATCACCTCTGGAGGCCTCAACTACCAGGACCAGCCCTGGCACTCTGAGTGCTTTGTGTGCCGTACCTGTCGTAAGCCCCTAGCCGGAGCTCGTTTCACCTCCCACGAGGAGCACATCTACTGCGTGGACTGCTACAAGACCTCTGTGGCCAAGCAGTGCAATGGCTGCAAGAACCCAATCACAGGTCAGGCCACGGACACTAACACTTAGCTCAAAGCATGCGTGGGTTGAAGAGCCACCGTACACACACAATGCTCAGTGAAGCTATATGATTTTTAACAACCATGTGTACTTTTTTGTGTGCCTGTGAAGGGTTTGGCCATGGCACTAACGTGGTGAACTATGAGGGCCACTCCTGGCACGAGTACTGCTTCAACTGCAAGAAGTGCAGTCTCTCCTTGGCCAACAAGCGCTTTGTCATGAACGGAAACGATACCTACTGCCCTGACTGTGCCAAAAAGCTTTGAGCTGCATCTCTAGATATCTAAAAGATCATCTATGCAAATTTGGGTCTTATGATAGCAGTAAAAACTAGGGCAGTGTTGACAGAATATTATCTGTTCAAATTATTTAAAGCAAGATAGCATGTTTTAGGTAAATCAGCAAAAGAGACCAGTGTTGGATACGGTTCTGTTGCTTTAAGTCATTGTGGAGTAGTAACAAACTTGTTTTGCCATATTCAAAGACTAATAGCTTTAATCCTTTCTGTGTACTCAAGAGAACACGCCCTTCAGTGCCTTGCTGGGACTAAAGAGAATACTAATAAGCTTTTTATTTGCATAATGCTGCTTCTAAAAGCATATTCATGCTTTGAAAAAAATCACAAGACTCAAGATTTTATATACTGCATGAATATGCTCTAATAAAAATTAAGACACTCAAGATTGATGTAGTCCATCATTTAACATACATAACTACATTTAACATGAGTATATAATTAAAGTTTAAGTGAAAAAGTAAACATTGACAAATATTGCTAATTGCACTTATCAAATAAATAAACACCAAAACAACATTTTTGAAAAACTTTATTGTTTTTTTTTAACAGATCATATCTTATCAGTACACTTTTTATATATTTACAAATATAATTTGAGGACAGGGCATTGTTAGGTTTGACAAGCCCCTAGAAAGTAATTCGGATTCACACTGTGGCCCTTGTCGTAGGATGATTGTCATGGCCGAGGTAAGGTCACGTGACACATTAGTTTGTTTTTAGTAAATATAACAAAATAAGAATACCTATTTCATCTCGATCTAAGGCACCGTTCTAGTCTAGCGGCATAGTGACTGTTATGAGTTTAAGAACAGTAATGGATCTATATCCCCATCCCAATGAGAAGCGGAACGCTGTAAAGGGACAAAGACAACACAACCTGGAATATTTTTCTTCTAGCAGCGACTGCGTTGTACATAAGAGGTCCTCGCTGTGACTGAACGTGCCGCTACTGTACGAAGTACTGCATAGGACACGAAGCACTGCTCACACAACCACCCTGGGTCTAAATGCTAGAGTTTAGGACAAGAGGAGGGGGGTAAGCCAGGGATGGGGGATAGCAAGCAGAGAGATTATTATTATACGCTTATTCCCCCTAAAGAAACACCACAACATCTTTTCTGTACAGTAAAGATTCTCGTTTTGTAACCCATCTGTAATTCATTTATGAAAGCAGAGCATCCCACCAGCATCTCATGGTTTTTGGATGACTACAGGATCTACACGATATCTGAAAAGAGTTTCTCTGGGAGATGCATGTTAAATGATTAAGGGTGGCTTAATGAGTCGGTTACATTCTTTATGCCTGTTATACAAAGCTAAGCTCCAGGGTCTAGACACAGGGTATGTATTTAAAGCCATTCAGAGCCTTGTGGTTTGTTAGCATGACAATCTGAGAGTCAACAGGCTACGAGGCAAAGAACCAGGTCCACAAACCTCCTTTTGTTTGGACGATTCAAGCATAGGGAATTCAAGCTTTCGACACAGCTTCTATGAAAAACCCATCAAAAAGACATCAAGAAAATCATAGACAACGAAACTGACCAACATCACATTTTTTGTTTCCATCACTATTGTTTGGAGGCGGACTCGTTCTATTGCAGAACAATAAAAAAAAAGTCACTAGTCAGAACCCATCTCTAAGTCCCCACCTGCAACATTAGCAACTCTTACTGAAAGCAATCCAACAGCTCTGCTCCATCCCACTTCTACAGCCCATCCTCTGTATAAGAACCAAGGCAAGATCAGGGGTGGGGCTTAGGAAAGCACAATGCCCTCCATCAAAACACGCACACACACACACCCCCACCCACCCACGCACACACACACACACCCACGCACACAGACACACACCACTCCTCAGAAACCAGGGACATGAAGATCTCTTCCCTGTGGGAATTGGGAGCTAAAAAAAGGGACTTGTGCAGACCTAAACCAGACCAGACAAACGGCGCTGACCATCCTGCCTCAGGGCACAAGTCAAGGCTAACAGAAGCCTAACTATGATACAGTAACAGGGATAGAGACCCCACATAGACTCACACATACCCTCTCCTCAACCCCACCCACACACAGGGCGCCATTGGCCTAATACTGATTATACACACACACACACACACACACACACACACACACACACAACACAATAACACTTAAATATGTAGAAATATAATTTCATATACATAAACAGACAGCCAAATTATATCTTATAAAAAATAATTGAAATGTTTTGCTAGCGGAGCTATAGAGTAAGCAGCTCGCGTGTTGCCTAGAGAACCCTAGCAGGGTCTCGAGAGAAAGCCAATGGAATCAAGCTGGGAAGCGCTACAAAGACGGGCTTGACGCAGACACGTAGGCGAGCGGACGAGGCGCTGCGCGCGGCGGCGCGGCTCGCGGGTCAAAACCCCGATGCCGGGACAGAACGCTGGTTTAGCCCTGAGGAACGTGGGGCATCGTGAAAAAGAGAACTTCAGACCATTCAAGTTCAGTTTCTAGACCAGTGCTGTACACACAGATACACTCCTCAGAGTACCCTCTGAAGTGACTAAGACATGAAACTTGCGGACCTTGTCTAATTGTGCAGTAGCCACCATCCACACAAGATAAATCTGCTAGGGCTAGTCATTCATATGGTAAGTAGTATACTAGATACATGCAGTCATCCCTGGGGAACAGGTCACACCTCAGCTTTAATCAGGATGCAATTCAATGAATATGAGATACGAGTAACTAGCTAGATAACCAATAACATTAAGTCTATTTACATGTAATATCATCTTTGTTATTCATAGACAGAGCGAGAACCTATCCTTAAAAGCAAACGGTAGCGCTTCACAGACCACACAGATTCACTACAGTGTTCTCTGAACTTCCTACATCCTTCACTTAAAGAGACACAGTTGAAGGTCTCTCGGCTGTGCTCTTGACCTCCCCCTGTTGGCCTGGAGGGAAGTGCCAGGGAAGAGGTTGGTAGGGGGACCAGGGGGTTTTGGGGAGACATAGGGAATGGTCAAAGAGGTGGAAGTATGGCAAAGGATTTGAGAGGATTAGCTATTCATTTTTGCCACATCATACCCGCACTAGCAGGAGGCATTCAAACCTTGACCAGAGGCAAGGGTTTTCGTCCTGAATTTGTGGACGCTATGTCCAAAAAGTAAGGCCAGGTTGCTGGATGCTGCAATGAGCAGCTGGTCAAATCCAGAATTCTAGGTCACACTCCCATTTAGGGGGGGGATTACATAGTTCTGCTGAGAGGTTAAGCTCTGTCCTAGGGGAGTGTCTGTGAGACTGCCCGTCCACTAAGCCTCAGTTCAGAGGACAGCAGGATAGTAACCACCAGAAACACCACCCAGAGGTCTCCCCACCAACTACAGTGTGCTTTATGATCCTTCAATCAGACGCCCTAGGCCCCTCACATAGCCACATTTACATGTGCACACATCCTGGAATATTCTCATACGAGATAATCAAAAACACTAAACATACCATAATAACATTAATTACATCACCGAGAAGCCCCGAAATTAATAAATTACAACGCACCCCTGCCACTTCAATGATATCAACAGTACGAACAAAACTGATAAAAAAGGAACAGAGAGTGAGACATGTGGAACTAGAAGAGGAGGAGGAGGAGGAGGAGGAGGATGATCTTGAGGTGAGCACATTGAAGGAATACACAGACATTTCCCTGAAGCGGTTGTACGTTTTTTTGTCTTCAAATTTTAAAAATGTTTTCTTTTTGTGTGTGTGTGTGTGTGTGTGTGTGTGTGTGTGTGTGCTTATCCTGTCATGGGGGTGCAAAGTTTGTGCTGGGGGGGGGGGGTCAGTCTGTCCCCCTGGCCCCTGTACCCTGCCTCTGGCTGAAGGCTCCAGGCCAGGAGGAGGAGGAGCTGTAGGAAGAGGAGGTCTGGTCTGGAGCTCAGCTGGACAGGAACTCTGGAGTGCAATAGTCACAGGCTTTTTTGACTGTCGGAGGGTTGCTGCCTCACATTTCTATGTAGACAGAGCGGGAAGATGATACAGAACAGAATGATATACAACTAGCCACAGCAAATATGTCTAAAACGAATGCCATATTACATACAGGGCCCTTGCTTACCTGACAGTGCTTCAATAGGTTGACTAGTGGGGTGGAGGGTGCTGTCCTCAAAAGCCACCCTGGGGCCCTCGGGGGCCCTGTCGCAGGCCAGAAGGTCCTGCTGGCAGTCCTCGGGCTGGATGAGGGGCCGGCCCTTGGAGTGGACGTTGAGGTCGATGAGCTCTTCGAAGCTCCACGGTCCAGGCTTGCCGTTGAGGCCTTGCACCAGGCCCACAGTGGAGGGGTCCTCCTCGTTGAGGAACTCGGAGCCCTCCACCAGACGACCTTTAGGGGCTGGGCTGAGAGGGCGCAGAAACACCAGAGATAGACTGTGAGGCAGAGGCAGGCGACTTAAGGCGATCTTAAACGTCCCTCAGTGAAACGGGAGCGGTGGTTCAGTTCCGGCCTACCTGACGGCCTGGGGCTCCTCTGTGCTGCCGTGCCCGTTGTTGTGCTCTTGGTGGTGGGCCTCCGGCTCGCCGTTCACACTGCCCACCGGCTCCTCCCGCTCGCCATGCGGACCACACCCGTTGGCCTCGGCCGAGTCCGTCGTCATGGTGACGTCGCCCGCCTCGGCCATCTCGTCCTCTGTGGAAGACAAACGATGACTGTGTACACGGCTCAGCTTTCACGCGGCGGCGTGTGCAAACAAACACAAAGCACACTGGAGCGCTGGTGGAGACGGAGGCACACAAAGAGACTGGGAGGGGGGACCGTGTCAGTTAGATACTTACCCTTGGCCTCACAGTTCATCTGGTCTTCTCCCTCATCTCCTTCCTCGTCGTCTCTCTGCAAGGGAGACCGAACACACTTTGTTTGTTTTTTGCCGAGGACACTCGTGTCGCCATAGAAACGTGAGCGGAGGGGCTGGCCAACTCACCTTGTAATCGCCTTGGTCCCCTTTCCTGGTTCTCTTCATGATTTCTTCAATCCTCTGCAAGGGCAAAGGCAGCGTTAACTTGACAGAAGGGCTTCTGCTCCGAGTCTGTGTGCATATTGTGTAATCGCGCATGGCAAGAGTACGGCTATGCTCTGGGAGGACGCTTTGTGAGAGCAAATAAAGGAGGAGTCAGTAACGCCAAGGTCCGGTACGCACCTTCTTCCTCTCCATGCGCTCCTCCTGGTTCTTCTGCATGATCCGGTCTCTCTCCTGGCGCGCCTTCTCCGCCTCCACCAGGGCCTTTGCCTCCGCTTCCTCACGCTGCGGGTTAGGGTTAGGCAGGTCATTTGTTTTCATTATAGGGAATGCTTTCAATGATGACTCTAGACTCATTCGGACTATTTTAAAGTCAGTTTGTTGTTCTTGTAATTAACATTTGATCAAATATCAACATTAAACTGTGTGTGTGTGTGTGTGTGTGTGTGTGTTGGCTCCAGCACCCCTGCCCACCTCCTTCTGTAGAAAACAATAGTGTTAGCCAATTGTTAATACTGGCAGTTGGCGCTCCTAGGAATGCACCAGATACTATTGCGTCTTTTAGCAGTTTGCATTCTTGCGTTACACAATGTGTGTGTGTGTGTGTGTGTGTGTGTGTGTGTGTGTGTGTCTGTGTGTGTGTGTGTGTGTGTGTGTGTGTGTGTTTGCTCAGGCACCCTGCCCACCTCCTTCTGTAGTTCCACCTGTCTCTGGGCTTCTTCCGCCTCCTGTTTCTCCCTCTCCTCCTCTGCTTTCAGAGCGTCCTCCTCCTCTTGCTTCTTCCTCTCCTCCTCCAGCCTCTTCTCCTCCTCCAGGCGCAAGAGTCGTGCCTCCTCTGCCAGGCGTTCCTCTTCCTCCTTTCTCAGCCTGCAACGTCAAGACACCACACGGGTCAGTCTGAGCAAATTCACAGTGCAGCGCCACGCCTCCTGGATGTTCTTATAGCTCTGTCATTGTGGTTGAGAAGGCCACGATAAACCAAGGAAAGCTACGGTCTGCGGTTCAGCGTGACGGTGCCAAAAGCAGCTCCTACTCACTTCTCCTCTTCCTCCCTCTGCACTCGGAGCAGCTCGTCTTTCTCCTTCTGCTCGCGCGCCAGCCGCCGGTTCTCTGCCAGCATCTTGGCAGCCTCGGCGGCGCGGTTGTTGCCGGCGGCTGCTTTGGGGTCTGACACAAACACAAGGTTTGGGTTACACACAGGGTCTGGGACAAAACGGCTTCACAGCGGACCTCAGGCTGGTGGAGAAAGAGATCCTAGGTAGAGGTATGGAGAGTCGGACACGGTGTCAGAGACGGGGGAAGGCAGCGGGCCGAAACAGCTTTCACATGTCGTTCTCTGCTCTGTGAATGACCATAAAGACATCCCTGTGTCAGGGCGATGGCACATGTACACACGCCTGTACACACACACAACGGTAGAACCTCAAGTCTTAAGTTTGATTACTTGACTCGGTACACTGCCTCCTTCAGGAAAGCAATAAAACAGAAGGATCACGTTTTCTACCCTTTTAAGCCAGGAGTCCCTAAAACAATCTCCCATTAGATTACGATTACTAAAGACCAGGTGGTCGTGACTGGACTTCAGTCGTGGCACTGTTTGTGACAGAGGTAGTTAGAAAAGGGGGCCATTCGAAAGTCATGGCAGGAACATTTCTAAAATATCAACGAAAATAAAAACCCTACATGAACTTAAAGTCGTCCGTTGCTGCAAGCTGCTCCTAATGGAACGGGGTGCAATGGGAATGTTACACTCCAGCACAGGGTGCAATGTGATTAGCCACTAAATCAGATGTTCTGAGTGCAGTCACATTAGTAGATACGGTGGCTTTCAACGTAACCTTTTAAAACCATCTTGGTCACATCATATCTTCTGCTGGAACTCAACGGGCTACTGTGTTAAATGTCTGCTCTTAAGCAAACGGCAGAAGACAGTCTTTCACCACAAACAGTGGGCTAGTGGTGTGAGCTAGACCTGTAGCAGCAAAAGCTATAGACTTGAGTCATATTATTCCATCCAAAGACTGGGTATTTTTGTTTGCATCCTTTGGTTCTGCACAGATCAGTTGATCAAGCCGTACAATTTCCTTCCTGTTAAAAAGCTCACCCACCACGACAGTTTCTCAGTAATTCGTAGCTAGCAAATCAGCTAGCAATTGCACCAGTTAGTAGCAGCAAGTAAATCTTAGAAACTAACAAGCAATGCCATGTCAGCTACATAACTATGGTTGTGGATGGGCTCCAATACATTAGAGGGGGAGAGAATGCTGACTGCACTGAATCTATTTTAAATGGAAATATAAAACATATTGCATTATTTATATAGTCCCTGAGGGGTTTCATGGCAAAGTGGTTGGAGACTCCTGCTATGAAGCTCCTGTCTCCATATCCGTGTTATTGATGGGGGCAGTATATAACAGTGTCCAGCAGAGGGCAGCAGCCATGGCTCCAGCCTTGTGACAGGATGTGACTCCAGCTGGCAGTCAATGGCTCTGCTGGCCTAGAGACCCATCAACACACCAGGGAAAACTGACCCATCGTCACGTCAGGTTGCCACGCTAAGCCAACCGTGGAGGAGACTGTGCTGCCACACACACAGACATACTCGACACAATTTGTGCTGACACCTACAGGATTTTCTGGTCTAAAAACATGACAGTTTTGGATACAACTCAGTAATCTAACTGTCCACATAATAACTTAGTTACAGCCTCCAGGGTTTCCCCATTTTTTCATCCTTGTCGTTATCATGGCTAGCACTCTCTGGCGAGAAGTGTACGGTTAGTGTAGGGTAGTTTATCCTGCTGGGTTGGGTGGGCTTACAGGTCTCTCTCAGACACAAGCTAAACTGCCCATTGATAGTATATGTTCATAATTCAAAGCTGAAAAAAGAATCTGACACAAAGCCCTTTGCACGGTGAGGAGACCTCACCTTCTTTTTCTTTGGTCTTGCTAGCTGGGGCCGGGGCAGCAACGGGAGAGGGGCTGGGGGTGCTGCTGCTCTGGGAGCTGTCCGGGGACTGAAGGGCCACAGGCTGCACAGGACACAGCTCCTTGGACTTGGAATCCCTCTTACGCAGGGTGGGGGGTCCGGTAGGGGTCAGCGAAGGCTTCTGGATGGGGGGAGGCTTGGCCGAGGTGGGCTGGGGTGACGGCGGCCGTT
>JAVQIZ010059850.1:0-24475 GCA_036023535.2 Galaxias brevipinnis
GGGTCCCAATCACGCCTCATGGATCAGTGAATCTTTAGTGGCAGAACAGATTATTCAAACCCTAAAAGATCAGGATCAGGTTGGGTCTGTATTTGATCTGCCTGTTGCCGTAGTTGTTAAAGAGTTCAGATTTATCTTTGGAAGTTTACAGTGGCTATTCTTCCCTCATCGATCATTTCGGAGAAGGACGCAAACAAATGTCTGAATATAATTAGAGCTTACCCCTATCTGTTTCGGTTTAAAATCTTTTCTTATTTATTTCAAATTTTCAGCCGACTGTGATGAAAGAATGTGCTTGGCAATAGACCAATGGGAGGCTGTTTCATTCATTGTTGTTTCAAACTGTCCATCCATCCATCCATCCATTTTCCGCCGCTTATCCGGGGCCGGGTCGCGGTGGCAACAGGCCCAGCAGGGAATTCCATCCGTCCCTATCCCCAGCAACGCTTTCCAGATCCTCCTAGAGGAACCCAAGGCGTTCCCAGGCCAGACAAGATATATAATCTCGCCAGTGTGTTCTGGGTCTACCCCTGGGTCCCCTACCAGTAGGGCGTGCCCGGAAAACCTCCAACGGGAGGCACCCAGGAGGCATCCTAATCAGATGACCGTACCACCTAATCTGGCTCCTTTCGAAGGCAGGAAGTGAAATTAGGAACTCTACTGTTTTTCAGAAAAGTTAAAGCTGGGCACTAAAACGTTTTCTTTTCTAATTTCTATGATATATACCCTGAAATGTCGGCATAGCATTGGAACCAAACAAAAGAAGTTCCTTGACTATTGATTGATAATATTCAAAACACAACAACTGGCTGACTGGGTCAGCTGAATTATCACAAACATGAGTGCAAACTGGCAGGCCAAGCCTCCAGCACAAATCTTTTTTTTCTTACCTCATCAAGTGACACTTTCACACGTTTCATGACCAGTAACACAGACAGAAAGAACCCTGTGCCTGAGAAAATAAAGAGACAAGCCAGGCTATATATATTGTATTGTGCAGAAATAGTTGGCTTTGGCAGGCTAATATGTCATGACACACCATAGGAAGGTAAGACAGACTCCTGAGTGTGTGTGTGTGTGTGTGTGTGTGTGTGCTGCCGAGTGTGTGTGTGTATGTGCCGCTGAGTGTGTGCTGTAGAGTGTGTGTGCGCTGTTGAGTGTGTGTGTTAGGGGGGAGGGCCTGGATGTGAGCCATCCCACCGGACAGACGATGACAAACGTGGAGCATTTTCCGGCCTGACATCAGCGGCTGGTGCAGAGAGGCTAGACGAAGGCGTTCGCCGACAGGCTGATTAGAGCGTGGCAGGAGCCTCATGGGAATCTGCGCCACCCTGTGACTTTAGAGAGCCAACATTTGGCCATAAAAAACATGTCATGACACTTTCACTTTATCTTTCTTGCTAGCTTCATCCTCAGTTCCTAAGCCCCCACACTATTATTATTCTCTCGCTTTCAAAACCTTACTGTCAAACGTCTAGGCCCGGTCATTTCCATCACCCAATTAGCTTTTTGTTATAAAGGGTTGCCAGCACATTTTTTTGTCATTTATTAGAGTGTAATTTGTCTACTGTACCAGTCAAAAGTTTGGACACTTTCCCATACACTTAAATAGGAAAGTGTGTCCAAACTTTTGACTGGTACTTGGCATATATAGAATACATATCTACAAGTTACTTGTTTTTCTGTTTGTAACGTTTTTGCAGGTCAGAATTTGTCTACCCATCTATTTTTTTTCTTTTAAACCAGGGGGTATTTTCTACCTTAGAAACGCTATGCGGGTGCTTGCAACTGCTACCTTTGACATTTTTTGGATCACACTGCTTTTCATTACAAGACCAGCATCTCAAGCACTACGATTTGTTCGCACCTTTGTCCCTTTCACGCTCATTCTATATTACATTCCATAGGATTTTTTCTTTTAATGACAACAAGGCTAACACAAGTAATCTGCTCTCGGTTCCTACCTCACGAAGCTCAAATCTGGCTGGCCTACACAGTCACAGTCTGGAGCAATCTGTAGGTTGACTGATGCTGGAGACACCATAGAAATGCAATCTCTCAACGTTAAAGCCCAATAAAGGAGTAATAATATTTTCAATTTAAATGTCCCAAAACAATGTGAGGCCTGCAGCTGATACAAACCACACACACACACACACACACACACACACTTTTACATCCATCCATCCACTAGCTATATCGCACACATTTTTACAATATAACATAAAAAATATTGGTCAACCCAATATTAAAACAATCGATCAGGATAATCGTAATCATAAAACATTACGAGCATTCAACTTTGTAAGTGCACTATATTTCTTTCTCCAACAGTTTCCTCAAGAGGTCTTCAAGAAACAAGGCCTGACAAGGATTCCCAAACCGAAAGTAAACAGCCTCCAGGGAGGGACAAATAGAGCAAACAACAACGGACAAAATAAAGGAAAGCCTCTTCTCCTAAACAATGGCAGACGCACTGGTCTGAGACTGCCCACGAAGACCAGTGCAACTACTACGACAACTGGCTAAGATATAACATTGCATAGCCTAATAGTTTCTCTATATTTTCCATGCAAGCTAAACTCTTTATATGTGCCATTGTAAAACCATCGGTATACCTAAATAACAAACGATGCAAAGTAAAGTGTGATGATCATTGTGAGACAGACGAAGAAATAGCCACGGCTGATTATGTACATGTGAAATAAACAAAAAAGTTGAACGATGAAAAATCCTAGCATCCTGTACCGCTGGATTTGCCCCCAGACTTGACTCATTACGAAAGGTTGAGGCTGCCCTTATACATCAAATGACACACTACCCTCTACTGGTTACAAAGGGCACTGTTATGATGATTGAGGTCAAATGGAGAATAAATGAGAGAAAAATTATGTATCGAACTGGTTGTTACAATGTAAAATCTAAGTCAAGTATGAGTCAAAAATGTTTTGTTTCTGTTGCATTTAGTACAAAGTAATCATGTCCAAATCATATTTGGCAATATATTTTATCTTTCAAGATATAAGCTTGGGTTATTGGTTATTAAAACGGAACAAAATGTCATACAATCTTGGGATTTGTGTTTTTAAATACACCACAGCATGGGCCAAGATTTAATTTGAATAGTAATATGTTACATAACATTTTCTTACGGTTTAACAACACAAGGATGTATAACACATTAGATATCATTACAGCCCTGCAAAGGACTGTAAAGCAGAGTTATCACGAGTCTTTCATGTAATTTGCAAGTCCTCACTCAAGTTGTGTAACTACAGCAAATCCTAGGCCTACATCCATGTCATAAGATCCACTCGACTTTGTCCAAGCAAACATCACACATTGTAGCTAAAGGCACCCACGGACAGTCACACTTGTCTAATTTTCATATATGTCTAAGTATAATAATTACAACTGTTTGGCCGCTACATTACCAGTGACTTAGCGAAGCTTTAACTTCCGGGTACAACAATTCTGATTAGCGGCCAAAACAACAAGTCAGCTCTTACAAATTTGCTCAACCTAGCAACAATCTAATCCAAAACGCTGTGATTATTTAGAACAGTCTTCACGTGGTAATTACATTTTGGAGTTGCAAGCAATGGTGGCAATGAGTCACTCATGACATGTGCGGAACAAGCCACACGTGTAAACAAGCCATGTGTTGTTGGAGCGTGTTAGCGAGCTAAATACCAAGCTCTTCATCGGTGTGCTCTGAATAATGTTCATTATAGCTAAATCATTGAAAAGTAGCCTGCCATCTGCTAGATAATTTTATAAACTACCATACCTAGCTAACGTTACCGTTTTGCAGTTGACGAGTTAGTGACTAGCTGGTAATGTCTTTAGCTAGCTGTCTAAACTAAAGTGACTTAACTGAAGTAATTTATGTAGCAGTAAATGTCTAAGTAACGTGACATGTGAAGACCTAGCAGTTCACAGCTTATGGCACACTTTGAATGAATCATTACCTGATTTTTCCTTTTGGTTCCACCACTCTTCGCCCAAATCATCTCCCATCTTGCTTGGTACAGTAGCAATCCAAAATTGGCGCTGGTCATTTACTGGTGAGATGAGACGAGTGGGTGTGTTCAAGATCTCCAACTGTGCTTAACAGACGTTGGTGTTAAGATTTTCTTTTCGAATGTCTTACAATGACAACATATGGTATAACACACAACATAGTCATACATACAGGCAGCCAAATCATAAATTAATCTAGCATATTGTCTGACAAGCTGGGGACAAAGGATGGACTCTGAAACCTCTGAAAACAGTTCTGGATCAGAAACCTAACAGCTTCCATTGCTGTATCATTTTAAATAGTCGGGAAAATATAATCACTGACTGAAACAAAATCTTGCATAGCACTTCCTCTTCTTAAATGATTCATAACCCAAGCAACAATAGCCTACCCACAACCAGAAGCACCACTGTTTAGTCCCATTCAGAAAAAGTAAATTTAGCCTGTCATACCCACCCATCAAATATATATACATACTCCACCTATACAACACAGCTTATAACATATTTTTCTGAGAATCACAGCTGCACACATTAGTCCCTTTTTCTTCTATTTAATTCCCGTGTACAATTGTTCCCTTTGTATTATTTTATTAACATATGTACATTATGTTTTTATTAACTTTATTGATGTTGTACTATATGTTTATGTATGCACATTTATCCAATTATTAGTTTTTGGGTTATTCTGTTTACTTTTTTCTTTTAACCAATTTATTTTAGGTTGTCTTTGTCGGCTGGCCGAGGGCCAACGGCTAGAAACTAGTCGTGTAGGCTAAAGCTGACCCATTTATTTTAGTATCATCTAATTTATTTTAATTAATGGGGAACTTCCACATTATTATAGACTAATAATACAAATTCCAATACATGTATTCTACAATGATCTAATGGATTGATTAATAGTTTAACATTGGTCAAGATAAATGACTACACAATATTTTTATTTTGACGCATTGTATGCAAACCTCAGTCTGGGCCCTTAAAAAGGAAATTAAGTGTAACAAAACCATAATTTACATCAGTATCATATAATATAATATTTCCTTTAGTGATGAATACCTTGTTTTATGTTTGTGGAGCTCTTCTTGGGCTGTCATTGTCTATATCACAGCAGCACTAGATATTCTCATTAGTTCATCACACAAGAAGAAAAGAAAAAGGAGGCGAATGTGATTGGAATGGTGCCCTCATTTCTGCAGCTGTAGTGGAGAGGAGGGAAGCAGGGACAGGTCCACTGGGAGTAATTGCATACTTTTTGTGTTTCTGTCGGATAACACATTTCTGGTTCGTAGAGGCATTTAGACGTTTGATTAAAGCTCCGCCACCAAACAAGAGAACGGGCTGATTAGTGAGGAAATTATACAGGGTCAAAATGGTTCTGCCTTGTTACACTCAAAAAGAAAGAAAAAATGGGAAAGAAAAGCAAGACAGAGAAAGAAAGAACAAAGTGAAAACATTGCACAAAGATACAAAAACATACAGCAATATTAGAGCACTAAAGTAAAATTACATTTAAATACACAAATTGTTCTGCAAACTACAGAAAAGCACGAATAAAAGTTTGAACAGTCAGCTTTATTGCTCTGAATCCAGAGACTGAATGAATGCTCCCATGTCAGCCACTGTTGAATTAAACTCTTTGTAATCAGTGCAGAAAGAATAGCATTTTTGCTAACCTTTAGAATGGTCATTAGAAGACAGCCCTATAAAAAGCTTTGAAAACAAAACAAAAAAAACGTCAGAAATTGACAAGCGCAGAAGTGATATTGTGTTAAAAAAAAAAATGGATTGAGTATAGGTGCCGAAAGTAAATCAAAGCGAAGATGAAAGTCTTTGTTCAGTGGCGGGCAGCTGTCTCTCAGGGCCTCAGTGATTGCAGACGGTGGTGCGTTGGTGTTAATGTGTTGATTTGTTTGGAAGCAGCTGTTCCCCTTGCTTTCTCTTTTTAATGATCACAAGGAGATGTGTTATTTTTGGGGAAAAAAACGTCCTCCATGATGCTGGGCGTTCCTCAAGAACCGACGAAGACAGAAAGAGAAGAGAGGAGGAAGGGGGGAGATAGCGCAAGCGAGAGTGGATAGACAAGCTAATTATGGCTTTGAAAAGCAGCTCAGTAATAATTATTACCCACCCACAAAGGCATATATGCCACATTCTCTTCTCTCTTTGTTTTTCTATCTCTGTGTTTGTATACCATTAATGTTTGAACACTCATTTCCTATACCTCTTTTTTTTTCTTTTTGTATTCCTTTTTTTTCTTTTTGCTGTATCTGGCCATACACATTATTCTTCTATTTTCTCAGGTGCATCTCTGTATTCTCTCTCTGTCCTATATGTGTCTCATTAGTTCTAACCAAGTCTCTAGACAAACCAATTTTGAGGAGAATTTACATGACACCATAATACCACCCAGTGGGTTTAAACGAAGACGATTTCCAGAGAGTCGTGTTTACTGTTTGTATTTGTTTGTTTATTGCTCTCCTGGCTGCAGCTTTGAGATTCTCGGCTTCAGTCAAGCGCTTTCCGTTCTCATACTACCGCAGTTTATCGACTCCACACTCGACAGATGTTTCAGGGACTTGAGGGGTAACTATGTAGCAATAAACTTCCAAACTCACAATAGTTATTCCTCATATAATAACAGTTTTTCAAAGTTGAAAGACTTTAGAAATAACTTTGGTTAAACCAGTGATTTATAATGCTATTGGAAATAGTTATTGGGTTCGCCGAGACTGCACATGAGAAAACTACTAGTGCTCTGTTCAACCAATAAGCTGCTTTAATCTTCTTTCATCTCTGACTGTGACAGATGACAGGCACATTGATTCTTATTGACATTATTTCACTCACAGAGGAAGATGTCTTCAATCTGTACTAAAGAGTCAAAGCAAGGGTTTGAATAAATATGAATGGAAATATACTTCCATTACTACTCCAGCAGGTGAGTTAGAGGTCGAGAAGGCAGTCTGTGATTGGACAGCTGTAGGAGGAAAAACAAATAAACATGAAGTAACCTTGAGCTTTGTAAAACTTTAACGCAAACAACTTCCTACTTCTCAAATTACGACTGTATTCATGAGCATCTGGTTGGGCCTGACCTACACAGAGCTGAGCTGCATTCTAAACACTATTCATTTGTTGACTCTGTTGTTCTGTTTTGTCTTTGTCATACTTTTGGCAGGAAGACTTAGGACATTTAGCTTTCAGTATACGTGTTTGTGAGTTTGTATCAGAGAGATAGGAAACTGAATCCCTGTGTGTGTGTGCGTGTGTGCGTGTGTGCGTGTGTGTGTGTGTGTGTGCGTGCGTGTGTGTGTGTGTGTGTCTGTCGACAAACATTCAGGGCCGCGACCACAGATGGGTTGAGTGAGTCGGAGCTTTCTTGTAGCTGTGTTCAGGGGTTGGTAGAGAGACAGAAGGTGTCCTAATGCAGATCACTGTGGCATAGGCCCCAGTTCCTGTCAACCTCACCAAATGTTGAAGCACATAGGTCAGGACAGCTCAGCTGTCGGGGACGAGTCTCCCAGGTCAGCACTTAAAGAACAACCGCTTTTTACATGCAATCTGTTCACTGCGAGCTAATGGAGTTTTTAATCTATACACCTAGCTTAACATTACAGTTCAATACGTATATATGTTTTTTTATAAGCCTACCAAACTGAAAACAGCAACTGTTGTATACAAGTAAGTTACTGAGTGAAGTATAATATCCTCCACTGTTTGTGTGTGTTTAAATATTTTCAAGAAAACACATCTGGTGAGAGCACTCCAGTATTTTCTAGCTTTCCAAAAGACCTTTTCTAGCCTTTTGTTGTCAGATAACTCATGGTTTCAGCTTGTTTTAGTAGTGTCTACTGCTTGTACCTTCTACAATATTTTTCTCTCTGAGCTTCGGAGAACAGGGTGACATTATCGCTTGGAGGCGGCGCAAAATTAAATAGTGCTGGGAAAGCAGCAGCTTTATCCATTTGAATAGTGTGTACTAGAAGTAATTTACATTTGCCTGTGAGACTGCATTGTAAAAAGGGTGAAATGTTGGAAGGTGTCATGCCACAATGTCTGCATTTACCCCTCTACCAAAAACCTGCAAAACGAGACCAGAAGTAATGGCTGTACCATCCCATTACGTGTCTAGACGCTGAGTCTAGAGAGTGTTGATTCCCCTGTGGTGTTGGTGCTGTGAGCCAGTAGAATAGAGGAGCCAGCACAGACTCAGCTCTCCGCACCAGAGTGACAAGGACATTTTGGCCCCTGCCTAATTACGGGGAAAAGTGACAAGTGCTAGTGTTGTTAACGGCAGGATGGGACATCGCCAAAAGACCGCAGGGTTCTGTTCACAGCTGCGAGTCGAGTGACACGTACATCGTCATGGTGACAGCGTGTCAGAGGGGTTGTGTCAGGTAAAAGGGTTGCCGGGGATGGGGGACGGGGAACGGGGGGGGGGGGGGGCAAGGTGAGTGGGTGCTGATGGGTGATGCACCTGTCGAGTGAGACCTTGGTGTCTGTGTAGTGCTCAGTGACCCGACTGCAGTCGGCCAAAAGAAAAAAACAGGATATGAACTTCTACTGAATGAGTCGACTCAGACCCCTGGCATGCGTGCCCCCGGAAACCAGCTGGATAGTTTTCCCTAAGAGAGCAGAATATCCATCACATTAACTAAATTAATGAAGTAGAAACATAAATTCTGCAAACTTTCTATTCTCTGCTCTTTTCCCTAAGTTTGATAATGCCATAGCTGCCATATCCTTAAATCTGTGAACACACAGAGACTTGCTCCTGTGGTAATGGCATTTCAGACTCCCGCTGCCAGCAATAAGATCCTGAGTGACACATGCAAATGAGGACTGTAATACCATCGCAATGCACGCCCATCGCAAGCCCCCAAACACAATGACAGAACAGAGAATAACTTCATAATCTTCATTATTAATCACCATTTCTACAGAAATCCATCGAATATGACTTGACAAACAATCCGCTGGCATTTCTCCTACTGAGGGGTGTTGGGATTTGCAGTGTGATTATTTGCTCAACAAAGATCAATAAAGCTTCAAGTTAATTGTCTTATTATTACAACTTTCACACAATGACTAGGATTTCTGTTCCTGGAAGCAATTAATTGGCACCCAAACTTTTTGAGAAAAGAGATTTGTGCAAACTTGGATAATTTGTCGAATATTTTCTATAGATTGTATTTTAACAGAATAAACAAGGATACTTTCATTGTACTTTGAGTTGTAGCCAAATATTTTTGCACTCTGGAAATTGTGACTCACATTGTCCATGAAACAGACACAGAAATGGTCACTATTATTTTTATCTCCATAATTCCTTATTTGTCTCTATATATTTTTTTGTTTGAAAATGTAGGTTTTCTTTTTTTAACAAATAGAGAAATGTAAACACCCTTTTACAGAAGATTTCAATAACATGATTTAACAATTTATGAAAATAAAAAATATAGGCCAGCATTTGGTAACATTGCGTACATGGATACCAAATGTTGTTAAGTTTTACAATTAAGCTAATGCAAAATCTGTGACAATATTTTTGCCAGATGCGTGGACTGGCAACACGCCACCCAAATAACAAAGAAACACTGAAAACAATGCATGCACTTACTTGAGCACTCACACATAAATATATATATACACACACACACAAAGACACACATACACAAATGTCTGCTAGAAATATCACTGGCATGCTGAATCTCCTCTTTCCTGTTGGCCTTTCTGTTAGAATGTATTAATACAGAAACTCAACAAAGATACAGTTTAGCCAAGGTTTTGTTTGTATCCAGCGCTAGCCAACTGTCTAGACCTGAAATTAGCACAAAGCTGATTAGAATTCACTGCTATACCATTGATAACATGTTTATGTGCTCTGTGAATTTATTAACTTATTTATGCTAACGTTGTTCTTTCACAACGATATATTGTGGAGATTTTCCATGTATGATAACTGGATGTTCATTAGATGCCATTTTTAAACTACTATAATGCTGCATTAATTAAATGTAAGAGAAGATACAATTCAAATTGATAATCAAATCTTAATTTTTTTTTTTCACTCATTCGTTAGCTGGCCATCATGCTATTACATTCCATTACCATAGCTGCAGTCTGCATAGTTACATACAGGAGGGCATATTGCTCACATTTAGTCAATCAGAGGGGAAACATCATCAGGCACCCACATGTAGAATCCTTCTTCAGACAATTACTCCAGGATGATTGGAGACATCACAGGAAGAAGGAAAGGAGGACAGAAAGTGACGTCAAATGAAATGAAATGAAATGGGAGATAAGAGATGAAACTGAAAGAGGAGGGCGATCCGGTAAGTCATGGTGTCCTTGAGGTTCTAAACCAAAGAGGAAAAGTATAGTCAGTGTGTTTCTCATCACTACCGTACAGAATGTCACTCTGTGCATATCAGAATTAAACGTCTACACACACGCACAAACACACACTTGCACTGTACATTAGTATGATTTTCTTGTCAAAACTGACTCCAGCTCATAGCTTTATCAACAGAGCTAAGCTGCTACTTGCAAATGAGGTTTTGATATAATCTCTAAATAACCTATTTGGCCCCTTCTCCTACCACGAGGGTGATGGGTGCGTGTGTGTGTGTGTGTGTGTGTGTCAGGGTGTGTGTGTGTGTGTGTGTGTCAGGGTGTGTGTTGGGAGGGATCAGCCAGTGATTCAGCTGCAGCACCTTTTCTGATTGTGCTGGATGTTAGGATTAAGAGGGAGCCCACTGTGGCTTTTCAAAAGGATGCTGTGCGTATGGAGCCAGTCAGGGCTTACTCGCTGCTCTCCGCAGGCTTTCTACAACTTCCCATCCAAAGACGGTTCCTAAAAAGAGGTTTGTATTGAGGTAAGAAACTGTATTTACAGGTCGAGAGGAGGTTTGCCTGCTCTTTTTACTTTCATGTGTTTAAGAATATGGCATTCGCTTTCTCTGCAAACAAAGACAAATATGTTTCCCTGCATATTGAAGTTTGATTCAGGCTTGGTGCCGGTGGATTTCTTTTGCAGTTTGTCTTAGATGGAATAAGAAAGGACATGGAGGTGGAGCAGGAGACAGTAGGGGCCTAGACATCTCTCTACCACTGACTGATACAGTTATGTTGTCTGAGTCTAACCCTTACCACCCGCATCCATGTGGTGGAACAATTGCATTCCATAAATTCTTAAATTGTCCCCTGCATTCGTTTCCAGCAGTTGATGGACGAAAGATTTTGCACATACTCGATGATGAATACAATAGATTATACAGGACCATACCTAGATGGAATAAGAGGAGGCTCATTCTAAAAGGGTAAGTAAATGCTATCCGTGTAGGAAAATGGTCCTGGACAAACTGCTTCTCTCATGAGGTTCCACGTTGCAGAACGCTGAGAGGGCTGAATGCAAAATTGTTTGAATGGAGAGAAGAAGAAGAAGAAGAAAGAAAAAGCGACACCAGCGTTCCATTATTGATGTGTAATTTCAAGCTCCCTTCTAGCACATACCGTCATTTGAGAAATGGATGATAAAAGCCACCTATTTCTACGTTGATATGCTGTTACTAATCGTATCCGATTCAAATCGGGGCCCAGAGGAAGGGAAGACGGGAAGAGGGATGGATTTGCAAAGTGAAGGAGAAGCCCATTTGCCTTTGTTTAACGGTCGGCATTTCCAGAATCCAGCAGTAGATGGAGCTGAGACCCTCTTCATTCTCACCAGGTAACTCTGCAGTATGTGTACTTCCCGTTCCTCTTTGTGATTGTTTGTTTGTGTGTGTGTGTGAGAGATAGACCTGGTAGATGATGCGTTAAATAAGTACAGTGTTTACTTGTGTGCTATCAGTGTGTTTGTATAGGGACATAAAATATGTGTTTGTGTGTGTGTGTGTGTGTGTGTGTGTGTGTATGTGTGTGTGTGTGTGTGTGTGTGTGTGCACGCGTGTGTGTTGACGTTTCGGTCGCTTAAGACCACAGTTGTTGTTGCGGCAGCAGCTGGAGCTTGCCTCTTTGAGATGTTGACTTGTCTTTGAGGTCAGTGGAGGATGGGACCCTGCACTCAGAGATAGGGCCTTTTTAAGCAGTGCCTGCTTCTGGCCCCTGTGGTTAAGCTGTACTACAGAGGACTGGGTTAAGACCAGAAGGGGGGAGAGTGTGTTCCACTCTGTGAGATTGGTGTTGGTCGCACGTTTGTTGTGTGTCTCTCTCAATCTTATTCTTCTTCAGCCCCTTTCTCTCTCCGTCCCTCCCTCCCTCTCTCCCTCTCTCTCTCATCTTCATTCTTCAAGCCCTTAGCTAACCTCTGTTCTTTCCCCACTATCCCTCTGGCCCTGAGGAGCATCTGCGTCTCTCCATTCCCTCCATATGCCCCATGCCTCCAAGCCTGGCCCCCGACTCTGCAGCCAATCACTTATTCATCAGCAACATGATTCAAAATCCCTCATTTTCCATCCCACCAACGACCTGATGACTAATGTTAGCTGTGACCTGCCACGAGTCTAGATGAGGTTGACACATCACGCAAACAAAAGGGGCGATCCTACAGTATGTATGTCAACACAAACACACACAAGGCTAAACACTCAACCGGCCACAGCTCAGCCGAGTCACATGGCAAGCCAATCATCGGCTATGAGAACATACTGGTCGGGGGGGGGGTTCTTTCGGCCATCTGTGCGGAGTTAGAAGGCGCATTCAAATATTGATGTCCTGAAAGTAGGTAAAGTCATTCAAAAAGTGTTTGGAGAAGCGATTGAAGGGAGCCCGGTCCGACGGAGAAACCTGAATGAGCGTTTCAACGCCCCTTTGAACTGAGAGGAGACCAACTCCATTAGAGGGCTGAGGGCTGAGGGGTCGGCTAGGTTATCGCCGCATCGTTGCAATCGCAAACATCACACAAAGCCAGCGGCTGCCATACTTACATACCGTCCTCTCTGAGTTAAGTGGATTTTTGTTGAGCGTCGAACGGCACACAGCACAGGCACACTGCCAGAGGAACCACATACATTTAAGAAACCCAGAGGTGCCTTTGAACAGACCAGAGCCTGTGAGCGCGGGACTACTCGGCAGTCGGCACACTGCAGCCTGCTGAATGGTAATTGGTCGATTGCCCTCTGCCATGTGAGTGGTGGCACTTTCTGCTGACAAATGCATAATATTCACAAGTGGCCAATGATTGAACAATTACTCATATAGGAAAGAGCGACACCCTGTCTGTGCTTTCTGCTGGGAACCTTAAGTGCGCGTGTGTTTGTTCATGCGCGAGTGGGGGTGTTTGCTGTGTCTTGAGGAGGGAATTATTTCCTTATAAGTGTGTTCCTGTCTGTGAGTTTGCTTCCATGTCTATCTGATGTGAGAGAGTGGGTGTCTGCCACAGTGCCTCTCCCCAGCCCAGCTCAAGGACACAGTTCAAAGCCTTGCCAGGTATCAGTCAAGCCCAGTATGACACGTCTTTGAAGCGTCCCTCTATCCGCTTCTTCAGAAGCCATGAGACGAACGAGGAAGAGGAGTCGCTAAAGAAAATCTGTATTTTAACATTCTGCCATGCATCAAGCGCTTGTGTTTACCTTTCTGGAAATGACGCTGCTTTCAGCCGTGAGAGGCCGCTCTCTTGATGTGGACCGTCTTCAAAGCGTTACTCAACCCCACTCTCTTGTATATGCAGACCCACACACACTCCCTCGCCCTGGGACCCCTATTCTACGCAGTTTAGCTTCTTCCAAGACACACACACACACACACACACCTCAGTCGTAGTAGTCTGGAGACAGGGCAGCGGCTCCCACAGCTACATTAGCATAGCAAACTCGGTGTGACAGCAGTTTTGCTACACTGCTGCCAGTGAGGAAGACAATATGCTCACAGTTTGGGCTGCTCTGGGGGAGAGCGGTACCCTCCAAAGTGTGTTATCATGTAGCCCGAGGTGGAGCTGGAGGAGGGGGGAGGAAATGTTTTATAAGATGGAGGGACACAGTGGGGATGGGCTGGTGGTTATGGAGGGATGGTAGGGGGTGGGGAGGCGATGGGGGGTGAGTTACTTCAAAGCGGTGGAAGACGTGTCTGCCGAATCCGAGAGAGGACCTAGGAATAGGTGTGTGGACTAAGCCTGGCTGGCTGGCTGGCTGGCTGGCTGGGCTGGAGGTATTGGACGCCGAGGTGGATCGGCTGAAGTGAGTGAGCCCTGGCCACTGCCTGGTTGACAGTCAGTCCACACACACACACACACACACACACACACACACACACACACGGTTTTGAGGGAGAGAGGAGGCGACAGCGCCGGGTTTATTGGAAAAGACAGAGAGACAGCAGCAATCAGCTCCTCCCCTCCTGTGAGAGAGTGCAAAATCACATTGAATAAATGGCGAGTCCTCGGAACGTTGCCACTGCAGCACACACACACACACACACACACACACACCCCCTCTGGCTGCCAGCAACACATTACAAATAGCATTACCATTCAAATACCCTCTCTTTTATTCATCACTCACTATTATGTTAGTTGCTGCACACACTCGGGCATGTTTAGCAAAGAGCTACTCCAGAAGTGAAAATACCAGAAAGGTTTTCTTGTGGTGCTACAACGTAGTAACAAAACCATAAAACATATCTGGTATATTTGGGAACAGGAAATGTTCTTTTGTGGCATTTTTTAATCTCTAAAATAGTTGAATCTTAATATTTTTCTAATATAGTGAATTGTAAGTGGTGAGAGTGGCATCATTTCCTCTATAAATAGCTCGGACCTGTAACTAAAAAGATTAAAACCACCCCGACTTAAAATAATGTCTATTCTAAGGTTGTTGTCACCTTTGGTAATTTTCCCTCTGTTTAATTTCCCCTTTCAATTGTCAAAAAAAGCCAGAGGGTATAATCTTTTATTATTATGTCTAGCCAATGGCAATTTAATCTTCCCATCACTCTCTACTGTGATTATGTTCCCCCAGGAAAGTATGGGAGAGATGACAGATGGGAAGAGAGGAGAGATGCAACTTGTTAAACTGTCTAATCAATTTCAGCAATCAGTTGGAAATATTTATTAATATACAGTCTAAATACAGCTATGGCACAGCATAGTGCTTCTTTTTTCTCATTACCGTAGCAACAAGCCAGGAGCCAGCAGGTGTTCCCGTTGGCAGAGAACATAGAAGAACACGCATTTATTGCAACAGAACAATTACCAACATCTTCACTCAACTTCAAAGCTCTCTCTCTCCCCCTCTCAACGTCCAAAAAACAGGTGCTACAACCTGTATCAAGAAATGCATTGCTGAGCCGTCGCAAATTTTTGCAGATGATGAAGAGGAATCTAATTTGATCCATGGAATACATTAACCATAATTCTACTCACACTAACAACTCCCTCCCTCAATGGCTCCATGTCTTGTGTATTCTCAGCCCCTCTTAATGGTACCCTCTCGCTGTATTTGTGGCTGAGCCTAGGTTGAGGCTAAGTCTGCCTTTAAGTGGGCACTCTGCCAATTCAATTCATTTACAACAGAGAGGAAACTTCACCCCTTACAGATCCGCCCTCACACAGACTTTTAAACGCGCCTGTTTCCATGGCAGCCCACAATGAACTTCCTGTCGGTTCTAGAGGGGGTCAGTTAGTGGTTCATTATTCACTCTGTGACATCGTCATCATCGTCAACGAGGGGTATCTAGCAGCTGGGCTGTCTCTCAGTGCTTGTGCTGTTAGGGAGGTCACACATACACACACATACACATACGCACAGAGAGGCTGAATTTCATTGAAAGGTGAACCACAGCTGGACGGTGTTAACGGCACATTTTAAACACACCACTTCTGGAAGAAAGTAAAACAAATAAACAGTAAATAAACAATTTGTAATACTATTAATCAAAGGGACATGTTTATTGTACAGTGTTTTGAGTGTGGTGCAATAATAAGTCAGTGAGCGCCTTTTAATACAGCAGTTAGGTTATTATCCCATTACACAATGACTTATCTTGAGTTCAGGATTTGGTGTATTGATAAATGATGATGAAGACATGCCTAGCGACCCCCCCCCCCCCCGCCCCCATCCCCATCCCCCAACCTCCCACTTCAGAACCTGCTGTTCAAACCTCTGAGGTGGCCAAGAGGGTCTCACATCCAACGTCCTTGCAAATACCCCGGTTGTTAAATACAACCAGCAACGTAAAAACAGCCCAACAAAGTCATAAAACACAAGACGCACAGATGGACAGACGAATATATCATAAAGTTTGGTTGGGCTCGCTACTCAAATCTGGGGCTTCAAAGGACTTTTCTTTTTTTTCCTCTACTGCGGTTTTAATGAAGTCTTCTCTGAAGGGAGTAGACAGCGAGACTCTCTTTATTAGAGCGCAGCCACTAAGGGGCCCCTGTGGACCCGCATAACAAAGTGTGTCATTAAAAATTAACTTTGGGTGGAAGAGACTTAGCCACCGAGGAGTGGGGGAGCGCCAGCTACGAGTGCCCAGCGCTGGAGCTCCAAGGAGCAGGGAACGACTGCAGAGCGCAAGGGGATGGAGCCGCCGGTTTTTTGTCTCACAACCCCACGGCAACTTTCTCATAGGCTTTTGCGCCGACCTTAATGACCCCTGGAGCTGGTCAACCAGATGATGATGGCCACCTCTTGCCACACAGACCAGGAATAAAACCAGAACTCCAACCAACACAATTTCCTTTTTGCCGAATTTTTTTTATGTCCGCCACTTCCTTTGTCAGTCATTTCCTGTCGCCATTATCTGTGTCAGAATGCTCTCGTGGTAATCATCATCAATTCACACTTCCTACATGGGCCAAGAAGAAAAAAAATACTCTTACAGGACGATTTTATCTTCCTTTTAGTTGCCTGTCTTCTTCAAAAACACCTCTGCTCACACACCTTCTCCTCCCAGCGTGGCCCCTTTCATTCCGTTTCTCTTTCAAGACATCCCTTGCAGGCAGGTGTCCAGCCTGAGGCACAAACATGGCCTCATGCTGCTCACTCACGGCAAGTATACAAGCTTTGCCTCACAACCACAGACCCCGGTCTCTCCTAACACAAAGGCTTACCAATGAGAGGGCAGACACAGCGCTGAGCTGGGATCAGCGCCTCTTAGACCCCACCTGTCTCGCAATATGCACCACTCCAAAGATTTTCCTTCTTTTTCGTTTTTTTAGGTTTGTTTGGTTTGTTGGAGCATCTTAGAGAAGGGGCGCTGTAGGTGTGCAGATTGCAGCCTCCTCATCCTGCTGGGCAGGCGGTGTAATGCAGGAAGCTGAGGAGCACTGAAAGACTGTCCATGGCTGCACGCGGCACCTCCCAGGGTTCCGCTAATGAATCCACCGCGTGCGTGGTATGACCCGTGATCGTTGGAGTTGTTGATGTTCCACGGGGGCAAGCAGAACCGTTCCACCAATACACCACCAGGGGGCCTGTCGCCCCGGAGGGTACTCTTCCAACTCCCATTTTGCACTCGGAGAGAGAGGAGCAGCAGGCGCGGGAGACAGGCACGCGAGCATCCTTCTCCTCTTCCCACTTGTCAAAGTCAGCCGTGGCCTCTCGTTCTGTCACTTCAGACAGACTGCCTGTGTCGTCGGAGGACGCGCAAAAAAAAACGTGGCGTTCCATTCTGCTAAGGCTGCGAAGGGGGTGTGGAAAGATGATGGCTTTCTGTTCCCCCTTTCGTCTTCGCCGTTAGTCTCTGTGTCACATCCCTCTTCCTCACAAAGACCGCTGGGAGGGAGGGGTTAGCACACCCGTCACCCTAATGGGTCCCCCGTCCCATCATGATGAGGTAATAAAGAGTCACTCTCCCTCTCTGAAAATGGCCCCCGCTGGCGTGTCAGCCACATGAGGGAACGCTATTCCACATGGCCCGGTGGACCCGGATTCATAAACCCCGTTCCCTTGGTGGGGGTTTCCAGAGCACCCTAACTCCTGCATCCATCACACCGTGGTTCACTCTCCCCGCAAAACTTTCACTACGATGGCAAAGTTAGCATTGCACTGCCGGAAGCAGTTTTTTAATAGCCAATTACATGCACATTCATTAGATTATATTACATTAGGTATGGATTCTTTTTCTCTTTTTCCATAAATACCATCTGAGCCATTCAAGACAGATTTCGTAGTTGGACGTTTTTTTTTCCTTTGGTTTTCTAAACATGCAGCTTGGCTGAGAATGACGTCCTCTAACCATAGTGACCATTAAGAGTCAGGGTTAAAAGGTCAAAGCCCCTGTCGTGGACTGAGACTTTTAACACAAGCCATTACCAGACATGTCAGAGAATGGAGCCTACTCTGAACAAAAACAAAATCATCCTGCTCTCTCTCTCTCTCTCTCTTGCTCACTCTCTGAACACCTGCATTGAGAGCAGATAGTGTTTTTTTTAAATACCCTCAAACACGAGTATCAAACGCAACGCAGCTGTCAACATCACTCCCTGTATGTTCCACGTCACATGCCGGTGTGTGTGTGTGTGTGTGTGTGTGTGTGTGTGTTAGTGATAATGTGTACTTGATGTGTTGGTCTATGGTCTAGTACACACAGACCGCGTCTGAATGTCACAAATACGGGGTCGGATGGGAGAGAAAGAGGTAATTTGGACCCTCATTAAATTTTCAAAAGTCCTGATGGTCTTCAGAAAATTGAACCAACTGTTCCAAAGCAACCTCAATTTTATGCTACAGTAAGTGCAAATTAGTTTCACAAAAATTATTTTTAATCACACTCAGCCAAGTTAATTTGCTGTGTGGTAATTTTCTCCTTGGTCCCCCTTAACCCCAGCGCTTGCACTTCGAGCATGGTGACTTTTACTGCGATCTGAGCTCACCCTCGGACTGTCACCAGTCCAAACTTGATCCTACCCTCGTTATAATAGCTTTGCCCCACCGAATCAGAAACCTTAGTCTCTCCACGAATAGACCTCTGAAACACTGTAGGCATTGGCAACCAAGCAAATTAGCTTTGGTAACTACTGTATCCAGACTCCATGTAAATTGTTCGTCATGGCAACAGCAGTCTGAAATAGAACAAAATGAAGATTCCCTGCAATTACAACATTAAAATAATAAGGTATAAAGAACATTTCTTTCAGTTTAATCAGGAAATTTTTTTATTTGAGAAGCTTAAAACTTTCATAATTTGAAGCAATGTAGACAAAACCTTATTCTGAAAAAATGGCTTTTTCTCAAATGAAACTTTGAAAATGCCAAAGCAAACATGCGACTTTTGGTGCAGGATTCTGGCCAGCAGTTGAATACATGAGCGTGTACTTATTACACTCTGAACAGCATACATTTTATTTCGTACATTTCTTTCAATACAATATGCTATATCGAACTTGACTGAAGTAGAAGGCCTATGCCAAGACCTGAGGTTTGCTATCAGTGCACACAAAAGCAAGGTCCCCAGTCTGTGTAATGACGAAATGTCCTTGTACATTGCCCATTGTGCCTAAAATAACATTGTGTTTTCTTTTCAACATGGAGATGACACACAAACTGACATAAAATGACACACAAACAACATAAAATGAATAGTTTAACAAGGCTACTGTGGAGTAGCTTTTGTGAACATGTTTTTCTCTCTACCACACATTTCAGTTGAAACACATCGATAGAGGCAAAGTTTCTGATTGCATTTACATTAAAAAAGATTTTTTTAACGCACCTTACAAATGTAATGCCCCATCTTGTATATCTGACCGCTTTTCTTATCGAAACGACTTCTAGCTATATATGTTAGTATGGAGATAAGTGGAGATGCTGCTGATCGCCCGAGGGATAAGAGGCAAGTCATTATCATCAATGACACTTGTCCATTGATTTCCGCTATTCCACTTGATTCTCATTCAAAGTAATGGCTGCGGTCTGTAGCCCATTGGGTTATTATTGTTACATGATAAGCTGTTATTCATGTGGTCGATAAAGAAAAAAGACTATTTCAATACTCCTAAGACAAAAATAAAATAAAAACAGGCTTTCCTGTAACATAGATAAGAGAAAATCTACATCCGACATGGAGCGGGTCTATTTTAGGCGCGTTAAGGCGCCCCAAAGAATCTTGTAGGTTAACTTCATTATTACCTTTGGTGATTGCCTCACTTCCTTTTTTTTTTGCTATTGTTCTCTCAGAAGCCATTATCAGAAGAGCTGATCACGAGACAGCAGAGGAGGGGGAAGCGGTTTAATAACACCATACCTGGTTTTGAAAATGGCTTTTAACAGTGTTCAGGAATACTGGAAATGTTAATTGGCTTTTGAAGGCAAGCTGAATAGGCCAACACTTTTCTACCATGTTTGAGACTTACAAAGAGGAACGCGTAATAAAACATTCCACCATGGAAGGCAGGCTATGTTCCCTAATGTTGTAGTTCAGGTATTTAAAGACATGTGTTAATGTGATAGAGGGTTATCAGTACCGTATGACATACTGAATACTTCGTAAGCATGAATACTTTGTGTGCTGTGTGCTGCAGCCCTGTACAGTTTGTGTGTCTTTATGTGCTTATATAATGTATATGCATTATACATTATCTGTATGTCTATAATAACACACACCCACACACACTCAAAAAACTAGTCTTTCCTCTTACCGAGGCTACTGTGGGCCACACTAAACAACTGGTGCCAGTACAGGACTGCTGACTGTTGACTGTGACACACTTATAGTGCAGGAGAGTGAAGTCATAACCCTGTCTCTGCAGCTGGGTCCTTGCTCCTTGGTATACATTTATTGAAATCAAGCCTGCCGATCAAGATCTGCCCCAGTAGACCGACCGGAACAATAAAACGTCCTCTGGGAGAACAGCCAAATCCCAAGGTTGGCCCTTCCTTGAGATAGTGAACTTCCTACTAGAGATTGTGCATATGTTCCCTGGGGCAGGATGCTCGGCTCAGCCTGGGAGAAAGAATAGGGAGCGGAGGAGGAGGAGGGCGGAGGAGGAGGGCCGAGGGAGAGAGGCGGCCGTCTCCATCTGTCTGTGGATCCGGGGGCTCACAGACCGTTACATCTCCCCCTGGAAGAGGACGAAATCTTGAGCAGGACTCATCTAAAACAACTCCCCTCCTCTCTCCCTCCCTCTCTCCCTCAGCCCCCCAGTGCCTGGTGCTCTATCTCTCTCTGCCATCTCACAGCCAATGTTTGCCAACAATGGGATGGACAACAAAACCCACATATGGCCATGGAAAAGGCATACGGCACCAAGCCACCGTGTGCCAGTTTTTCTTTTCTTTTTTTTTTTTCAGATGCACAATCAAACAAATAGCCGTTGTTTTGGTCTACCTTGCTGATGAACACATCAGTAAACCATACACTGAGGACTTACCGTTTAAATCATGTAACAAAATCATTGTTTATTTAACTAGGCTTGGAATCTTTTAAAACTACTGCAAACGGTTAACTCTAATTTTCTATTTGTGGAATTTCTGTGCCTGACTTGAAATAATATCGCTCCAATCTGGGACTTTGTTCTAGGAAGTAATTGGGGGCTGTGGATGTGGGTGTTAGTGTGTGCCTTGTTGGTTGGGTAGGTAGTGTAGGTTGTGTATTCACCAAACGTGTGTTTGTCTGTCTGAGTGTGCCTTCTGTGTTTGGTGTGTGTGTGCGTATGTGTGTGTGTGTGTGTGTGTGTGTGAAAAGTGTGGTGAAGTGTGCCCCCTCCACAGCAGACAATGGCCATCTGGTGTAGAGGGGCTGGAGTCAGACACTGTCCGTTAAGCCCTGGCTGCTGTAGCCCCTATTCCCATGGCAGCTCATACGGACAGGCCCCTCTCTGGAGCCTTTTGTCACACAGGAAGGCACACTCCTTAAATGAACAGCTAAGGAGGGAAAGTGTGGTGACATGACAGACTGGATGTCTAGCAGGTCTGGTGCTGAGGGAGGGGGAAAAAACAGCACAAGTAAGAAGAAAAAAAAAAACTCGACTCAGGTTTGTTGGTGTGCCGAGCAGCACGGAAACCCTATCACCATTTGTTTGGGCCGGGGTCCAAATCGATATCTTATTATCGACAAAGCCGTGGTTTTGATGTATCTTGTTGTTTTGCAGCCGGTTTTGGGGTTTGATAACACATCAGTGGAGGTGGGAGGGTGAGGGACCGTGGAAAGGGAGCGTTAGGCTCGTGAGGCACTGAGGCAGTAGCTCACGGACGGAGATGTGTGCTGGTTCATTGAGGATGGCGCTCCACAGTCAGTCATGTCTCTCTCAGGTCCTCGCGTTGACAGATGATGGGCCTTGTGACTGTAAATCAGAAAGATGCAGTGATTTTCCATTCAGGCACTAAACAGGACGGCCTTACTTAAAGGTGTGCCCGCGCCAGCCGTAGGCATCAGTCAAAGCCACACAGACACACAAACATACACACATGCACACACGCACAAACACACACACACACAAAGAGAAAGTATATATCTGAAATGTGGAGAGAGAAAACGTATTGCATGGAAATGGAGACAGGGGGAGATTGAAAGAGGTAGTGGCGCATATTAAAACAAAGTTAAAGCCCGATGAGACAGATGAGAAGGGATGAAGGCTGACAGACTGAGAGAGAGAGCGAGTCAGACAGTGCCCAGGGAACGGGAGGGGGGCTGTAGCTGGGAATAGATGGGGGAGAGAGAGAGAGACAGAAGGAGACGGATTGCAACAGACAGCAGCCATTAAAGCTATAAAACTACAGTTCCATAATTGAAATGATGTTGAGCTGACAGAGACGATGCCATGTATTTACAGCAACAATTCACAGAAGAGTCACTTCCCTCGCTGTGCCAAATGGCGTCTTTTGTCAAGGTATATTGCTCCCTAAGAGAAAGAGTAAAAGGAGTGTCAATAAAAACGACTTCCCACAGTTTTTCAAGACTGAGTGGCCCTTCAACCAAAAAGAAAAAGACTAATTACTGGAACTTACACAAACGGCTGCTAGTCCATTTGTTCTCTAGTAAATTAAATAAAACAAAAAAAGGACTGTAAGAGTAGCAGACAGAAAACCGGGGCTTAGTGCCTCCTGCAACAGCACATTTAATTACTTCCAAAGTGTTCTTTTGTTCATCGTACCATGCCGCGAGGGGAAATCCAGCTATAATATCACAGCAGGTCAAAGGTGAGAGCTTGGACCAGACAAATTATTTTTTATCTTTTATTGTTCTTATGTTGTTATGTCAATATGCTTTAGACTTACGCTTTGGTGTTTACGGATCAATGTCTTGCTGTGTGAACCAGCTGCACTTCAGAGTGCGGCTTACAGTCTAGGGTGGATGGCCTGACATCCATCTCCTCATAAAACATAACTTCCCTCATACGGCATTAGTTCATACCAGAGTGAAGGGGGTGGGGGGCATTTAGTTTAACACATACACTCAGGTTGGGGGGTGAATTGATGTCAATTTCCTGAAATGGTTTCGACAAACGCGATAGGTTGATGCAGGCAACATGATTACAGGTCTGAGGAAGAGGGCGTCGATAGACTCATCGACCTCTTCCGCTGATGATGGGTAATATCTTCTCTTACAGAATCTTGGAAGGGCACCCACGTCAGAAATAAAATGTGTTTTGAGAACGTGTGCATGTCTCTCTCTCTCTCTAATAAATATGAACGTGCGGGTGGCACAAACAAGCACTCGCCGTCTCCCTCTCTCCCACCAACACACCGTTGCCATGGCTTCTTGAGGAAAGGCTCTCCGCTCCTCCATCCCACCCTTGATGCAGGCACAACTTGACAAACATCCTTACGCTCAACTCAGAAATAGAGCGCCGGAGTGCTTCATTAGTGCCTTTACTTCATTACCTCCACCTCCCACGCTCTCTCCGAGACGTGTGTCCCTGTGGCTTCTGTCTCCCGCTCTGGACACATCCCACGGTGGTGTCTATCACGAGGCCTGTTCAATGAGTGGCTGTTTGCTCTCTCTCTCTCTCGTCTCCCTCCTTTGGTGTCTCCCTGTCTAACACCGCTAGGTTTTCTCTCCACTGGTGGTGTGATGGAGCAGTCATCGCTCCAAGGGGCCTCCTACCTACACTTCCCAGCAGTCGGTGAGATATGAGAACAATCATTGGTGCTGTGCGTGTGTGTGTCCTAGGAGAGACTGAAATGAAAACGAGGCTGGTGTACAGTAACCCATCGAGCACACCACATCTTTTCTCTCCTCGTTTCATAGCAGAGAGGTGGGGGAGAAAAAAAACAGTACACACAGACAAAGAGCTCCATATATTCCAAATCAAAGGTAGAAACAGGAGAGAAAGAGAAAGAGAAAGAGAAAGAGAGAGAGAGTTAATGAAGGGCATTCCACTGGACTCTCTCTTGGTTGGTGACCCTTCTAATAATGAACTGCACAGCCCCCCGGGGGGGGGGGGGGGGGGGGGGGGGCGCGCGGGGGGGGGGGGGGGGGGGGGGGGGGGGGGGGGGGCGGGGGGGGGGGGGGGGGGGGGGGGGGGGGGGGGGGGGGGGGGGGGGGGGGGGGGGGGGGGGGG
>JAVQIZ010059881.1:0-16997 GCA_036023535.2 Galaxias brevipinnis
GCAGCTTACTTTTTGTCATATTTTTTCTTTTTCTTAATATTTATTTATGAAAAAACAAAGCCACTGATATAAAAAAACCTCAACTCTTCAACTATCAGGACCCCAACAGGAATCCATCTTGAGCATTAATACATAGTCATTGACAATGATACAATATAAAATGTATTCCTCTACAATCTATTTTTTGTAAGATGTTATGTTGAACCCTCATAAAGACAAACTCTAAACCCTATGGAAAAAGGGCCTATACCAACAATTTCTCATAACAACATTCTCTACATCTTACACTCAGTTTGCTGGGCTATTTTTATACTGTCCACCCCAGAGTAGCTTGATGTGCATTTGAACACATACTCTTTTGCTGTACGACCCATTCTGTGCTTTTCGTCTTTTTGTCAGTGATCTCATGAGTATAATGTTTTTTATTCCCTCAAGCCAGCACCTAACTAACTTAGTGTATAAATGGGCATCCTATTAGCAATCCTATTAGCCTTCTTGGATCTTCCTGGGAACTTTGTAGGCCTTGACTACAAGGCTTAACCCACAGCCTTTGCTCTACAAGAGTCACCACAGACCTACGACAAGCCTGCGAATCGGGAAAAAGGCATAACAGAAAGAAAAGGAGTGGCAAAGGAAAAAAATCTCTTAAACATGGCTGTAGAACAATTCCTCTTACATGGTATTGCAAAATGGTTGACATCGTTGGCAGTTTTCAAGTCCCAACCCAGCTCTGGACCCGACCAGTATAGCAGAGCCCTTAGAAACCATATTTAAAAATGTAGGTTGTCCATCGTAGTGGCAGTGTAGGGAATGCACAGTGTTCTTAATGATGGCAGGGATCAAAGGGATACTTGGTGACCCCACCGTGAAGCTCAACTGCTGCCTCTGTCCACGACATGACATCACCGCTCAGATGTACACTGCAACTAGCCTGACTGTAGATCTCATTGGGTGTCAGTACACGGGACCAAAACTGGAGGTCTGACATCTCACCCACAAAGGACTGGGTTGCGTCAAAGCGACCTCCCACTGTATCCTGTAAAAGGGGAGGGGGGGGGTGGGAAGGGGGGCGGGAGGGGGGAAGTAATATTTACTTGCAACATATTGTTTTTTACAAAGAGCATCCAGAAATGATTTGCGTGAACAGAAGAATCATACTATAGTCAACCATTTTAAGTTTGTCGCTGTAAAAAACAAAACTCTACAAATTTTACAAATTTGCCTTGGATGTTGTCTCAATTTCATAATCCTTACAAGGTTACAGTTTTGGCTTTAGTCTACTATTCAAGCAACTGTATTTACCTGCTCTTGTCCCAGGATGAAGACTCCTCCAGGTTTGATGGCATGCCAAGGCGACAAGTTTTCCCCGGAGCCCCTCTTTACACCATCCTGGTATGCCTCCCAGTGTCCGTCCCTTGTAGCCCACGTAACACACACATGGTGCCACTTCCCGTCTGTTAAACTCATGGGCAGGGTCACAGCCTATACAAACACGTGTCGGAATGTACACACACACACCCACATACCAAGATGCAAGCACACACACACACACACATACACACATACACACACACGCACCCACACATATACATGCACACATAAACAAAAACAATAGTATGAATGAAACCCTGACAGCCCCTGTGGGAGATCGAATGAATCAATAATTTTGTTATTTCTGGCGTCAATATCATCATCATTATAGTGCTGTCGTTATGTCATTATTTTCATACTCAATTATTCACCTATAATAATAATTAACATAATTAGGATAGTTTGATATCTTGATATTCACATAGTACCCTCAGGCTTTAGGATAAGAATGTGGATGAAAAGGAGAAATTAATGCAAACAAAGAATAGACATTATTTTAAGATACAGCCGCTAATACAGCAACAAACAATACAAGATATGGTCAAAGATTGATTTCGACAAAATGCATGCTGAAAACCTTCTAGACAATTTCACCCTGTGTTCAGGGATTAAGGTTAGGCAATGATTAGTTCTAAACGTGATGCTTCATGGCTGGCAATGCGGCCTGCCAAAGACTTATGGTGGATGAGCATAATGCTCACCAGCAGGCACTGTAGTCTGTTAAAGACGAGGAATCCTGCACAATATTATCCCCTGCAAACGTTTGTATTTGGCAATTGGTTGGTCTGAATTATCAGATTTAATTATACATTATCTGCAATTATCCGTGACTTTAACATTTGGCAAATCAAATGAAAAATGTACAAAGTCATAGCAACATCATCTTTAATCAGAGAGTAAAGACATGCTGACTCGTGTTGTGATTTGAGGCATGGTCCTTCAGTATTATCTTATGGGTGTGGCTATGCCCCCCCCCCCCCCCCCTCCTCCCGCCCCCCCATTCTTTCCTCTCTCCAGTCACGTTTCCACTTGACTGATTCTCAGTAAGCTGCTTGCTTTGGCTGGCTGGCCTTAGCCTCTGTGTTCTTATGCCATTAAGAAGGATCAACCGGACAGACCACTGTGTGTCAGCTGTGCAGACCAGCAGCTGCCCTTACCTGAGCCAAGAGACTAAATAGGACAGTCCCTGTTCTGAACTGTTAATGCCACGCCCCAGAGAAGCCCTATTCTCAACTCTGATTGGTTGAAAGCAGTGAAGACAGCTGTCAGTTAACTGTGATATCAGACAGGGTATCTGGTATGACAGAATTGGTTTGCTGTTTGCAAACAACTGTTAACAGCATGATGAAACATGTAGTTTACCTTGTCATTGACCAGTAGCTCCATGGGGTTGTTGCCCCATTCGATGAGCACCAACTCATTGGCCTGTCCAGCTACAGAATATGAGAAGGGGGTTCCCAGGCCTGGCCCAGAGCCTCCTTTTAGCCACAGGCAGACAGTCAGGGAGAACAGCTCATTCACCAAGGGCTTCTTCATCTTCCCATACATGTAGTTGGTTCTCATAGGGAAGCCAATCTGAAAAGCATCAGGACCCATTGGCTTCTTGCGGGGAGCTGGTGAATGAATGAATACAATGATTATGTGAGATTTGTTGAGCATATGCTTTGATGAACGCTTTGTCATCACATTGTTTACTTTGTGCTTGATTTGATGTCTATATGCTGTGAAGTGTCCCAGTACCAGGTTCAGGAGTCCTGTGGGGTAGATGACTGAGCACAGAGTCCAGCTTGGCATGGCCGCTCCCGTGGGCAGGTGGAGGAGGTCTCGGAACAGGCTGTTTACCAACAAAGGGGGGTCGGGGGTGATGGCTGTTGTCTCCATTACTGCTATGATGACCGTTGTCATGGTGATCCTCGTGAGGATCTCCATGGTGGTCATCGTGGTGACCAGGGTTATGGTGGTCATCGTGGTGACCAGAGTTATGGTGGTCATCGTGATGGTCATCATGGTGGTTCTCGTGGTGATCGTCATGGTGATCGTCATGGTGATTAGCATGGTGGTCATCATGATGGGTGTTATGACGAACATTACCACGGTCATAATGCCTGTCATAGCGGTGGTCATAGTAATGGCCATCATAATGACTATTGTGACGATCATAGTGGTGATTGTTGTAGTGGCTACCATGCCTATTGCGGTGGTCAATATGGTGGTCATCATGATGGTCGTCATGATGGTCGTCATGATAGTTGTTATGGCGATCATCATGGTGGTCGTCATGGTGGTTGCCATGATGGTCGTCATGGTGTCCATTACCGTGGTTATCGTCATGGTGGTCATCAGGATGTTCGTCATGGTGACCAGTTCCAGTACCATGATGATTATCATGATGGTCATCATGGTGACCGTGATTACTGTGTCCACCAGAATGGCTGAGCTGGTCCTCTAGAGCTTTGATCTTTCTCTGGAGAAGGTCCCTTAAGGAGCTTGAGTACGAGCTGGAGGAGTTTCTTGCCTATAAGAGGTTAAAGTAGGATAAACAGTACAATTTGGTGAAAATACAAGGATTTACATTTAAAATACTACATCATATGCTTTGACCTCCTTTTAATCGGTGCCTGTAGCTAGTAAACAGATTACCTGTTGCCTAAAGTATTTCTATATAAAATTTGATAATTAAAAAAGACATTTAATTTAATTTATAGATTAACAATGTAGGATGTGGAGTTTCAGTGCTGTCACTTTCCTCAGTTTCTTTCCCCATCACCCTTTCGTTACATCGTCACAGATCCGACTTTACTCGCTGCTAAAGTGCAACCCGAATGAAGAGCTCATAGGAGATAATGTTAATTGGCATTGAAGGAAGATATCACCTGCCAGCATTGCACCTGTAGCTAAAGGCCTATACATCTCGTTAAAGGCATGAGTGACAGTGACAGTAGGTAAATTACAGCGTAACTGGACACACTTTCCAGGGTATTGAAAAGATCTTACCAAACCTTTTATGTTATTATCTGTTTTTCTTAGATTTTTGATTAGTAAACATAGATTAGATAAGATAAAATACTTTAAAATACAATAAAATACTCTATCAAAGAGTAACTGCATGTTACTATCATGTTTTCATTACCATTAGAAAAAGAAAATACATATAATAGTTATTTATGGAATAAAATATTGATCTTTGATTGCTCAGTCTGAGCATTCAAATAAATCAAGAGCTATCATTATATATATAATTAAAATCCTTTCAATACAGTTATATCAATAATATTTTTCAGGCGTGAATAATAAGAAAGTATAATTATTGTTTGACCTCCACAGTAAAAACGTACTTGCTGGTAGAGAAATCCTTTGGGGTTAGGATCAGAGTTAATCATCTAATAAACTTAGGTTGCCTGTACATTCCACAGCTATAGTGCTTGGGCTGCAGGCCACTGATATCCTGTCTCTGCGTGAGAGAACGAGCTGGAACAGGCGATGTCACCTTACAGACTGGGGTGAACAGACAGACCATGTCCTTGAGTGACAGAAACATCAAATAGGCTTTGCTTAGTCCCTTTTAAGACATTATAATCATTCTTGGGAACAGTTCTAGGCATAATTTATGTCAAAAGAGATGTTAACTCAGCTTGGTCTGTTCAGATTTTGTCCGATTTTTTTTTTATATTACATATTTTGATAAGACGTGCTCTTTATGACGTGTTATTTAACCAAAAACTGTGATATGCATCAGAAATCTCATTTCATATGAAAACAAATGTTTTTATACATGACATAAATATGGAGATTAGTTCTTACATGAATATCAAAATTTTATTGCAATGTATATCATTTTATACGGTAAATGGTCAATATGACCAAAACAGCGATTCAGTGGTCACTAACCAAAAACGTGGACAATGTGTCCCTGGGCCTGTCACAGATGCTTTGGTCAGCTGGTTGCCACCCTTTCAACCAAGCCATCTGGCACGTCTTGCTACTATATATTTTTTTGTAAATTGATCATGTTGCGGAGAGGTTTTGGGCTATAACAGCAGGGGAGCTGTTAATAGATCAAGCCCAGCTGTACATAATTTTTTTTTTTCTCCTAGATTAAGGCCTTTTTTTGAATCGCTAAGTACAGTTGGTGTGGCCCAGCTAAAACAAGGGCGCTGAGCTCCACCTTAATGATACCAATGCACCAGTCCTATAACTTATATTTTTGTGTATATTTATTCTCAAATGTTTTGTACCTGTAAGTTTTCCAGTCTTTCCTTCAGGGAATGCAGCGTTTTGCCAGTCTGCTCAGAAGAGAAGGAGCCATGCTTGCTGCCGCCGCTGTAGGACGAGCCTTTCCCTCTGTGGTGGGGGTCAGGCCGGTGGCTGTTGTGTGGGTAGTGAGGGTCTGGGTGATGGTCATTGTCATGGTAGGAGTGGTGTGAGGAGCTAGGGTGATGTGAGCTGGGGTGGTGCGTAGGGGGTCCGTGGTGATCTCCACCACGACCGAAGCCCTCGCAGAGGGTCAGTTTGGCCGTTAGCTCTCTGATTGTCTCCCGCTGGTCCAAAATGGTCTCCTTCTGCCTCACCAGGCTCTCCCGTAGGTGCAAGATGGTGCTTTTGGCCTCGTCTGACATCATGCCCCTCCTGCTGCCGCCGTTAGGCGACCCTCCCGATGGTCCATGGTGCCCATTACTACCGTGGCCGTTTCCATGCCCGTTGCTGCCGGGTCCATGAGGCACGGCGGGGGGTGAGAAACAGCTTGGGTCCGCCTCCGGTGGAATAGGAGTGCAAACAAACTTAGGACTGATGCTGTAATCATATTCTATGCCAGGCACACTAGCAGAGGCTAATGAACAGGACAGTTGGGTGTACAGAACGAGGGAACAGTAGTGCAGTGAGGGTAGGAGGACACCGGGCAGGACCCCTCTCCATCTCACGTGCCTTTTGGAAGAAAGCAAGGGCCTGGTATCTTTGGCCATGGCTTTTTTCTTGGAGTTGGGGTTTCTCTTGTCAAGGGACAACAGCTGGGGGAGTTATTTCTGTTGGTGTTCACACCATAAGTGGAGGTCATAGGAAGATTATGGGAAGTAGGTCATGCGAGACATATCAACAAAGGTTCGAGCCCTTCTTTGTTAAGGTGAAGTAAGTGATGCAATTTCCGCAGGTTAAAGATGATATACTCTGAAGCATACACAGATCCCACCCCTGTTTTGTCCACCCCTCAGCTATACATCCTCAAGCTCCTTCCAGGGTTATAAAATGAAGTCCCATGTTAGGTTGCTGACAGTTAGCTGAGGGCAGTTGGTGTTACGTGCCCTTGGGGTTAATTCTACTTGAAGAATATGGTGCTGCCAGTTGATCTCTCTTGGCACAAGGGACTTCCTGTTTACAGCTGCCACAGTAATCCTTTTATCTTCTGCTTTTAAATCATTTGTGAAGCTCCAAGGTGCCTTTGTCTACAGAAAAAAAAGGAAAAAAGTATGCAGATGAGCTTTAAAGTGACAATAATAAGAGACAAAAATATTCCTAAAAGAATAGCAATGTCAGTTTAGCAATAGGATTATCTTTTGTCATGATCAAACGTGAATGTTGTCAAAGAAGCACTGGGGCTTTCACGTTTGCTATTACGTAGTTGCTTAAAAACAAATGTAGTAGTGTAGAATCACAAAGATAAAAGTAAAACTAAATTAGCAACAATTTACAGAGGGGCGAAAGGTAGGGAAGGGAGACAGGATGTGTATGGGATGGAATGTATATCATAAACAGTTCTTCTCCAATTACTGAGTCACTCAGTCAGCATTGTGAAGTCCCACTGGACCCAAAGTGTGTGTGTGTAAGTGTGTGTGTGTGTGTGTGTGTGTGTGTCTGTGTGTCTGTGTGTGTGTTTGAGTAATGGATGCAGATAGTAGCGCCTTAGACGTCAACTATGGTAAGTGTTCTGGATGTTCACACAGAGCCAGAGTAGACAAGCTCTGTGTTTTTACAACACAGAACATCTAGCACCCTGCTTGTGGGTCTGGTTTTGAGTTCACAAAAAGGTTGCTGTGTTTACTGTCTATTAAAGTCAAGACACCACATATGTCAACCTGCAACAAGGAATAAATTGCATAGCTTATCTATTATGTAGGCCTTTGTTGTAAAACAAAATGACACCACAGCAAGTAACCACATGCATTTTACTTCCACCCATTTAATATTTCCAGCTTTAGCACTACAGCAACATGAATTACAAATAATGCCGCCACCTTTAATATGTACAGGCAGACAAACTGAGTTTATTACTAATGACTGTCCAGAGAAGTTACTAATAGTGGATAAACAGCCAGCCTCAAGGCCCAACTCTGTTTTCCTATCTGAAACCAGAAGGGACAGTCAGAGAAGGAAAACACACATGAAGAGTTTACAATTTGATCTGACATATCCTGGGGAGACTTGGGGGTTGAAATTAGCATAGCAGAGTAGCACTTAGATAATACGGTTGTACTCCTGTCGCTGTGGATGCAAGTATTAACAAATTCACTTAAAGAAATGAGGGCTTAGTTCAACACTAGTTTTGATGACAGCATACACCAACATCTTACAATTTGGTACAAAGTCAATATTTAAATGGTTATTGCCATTATAAATTTCAGTCATCTTAGTTTTTAAACGTGATGCAAACGTCCTGCAAATCAACTAATATGTGTCCTAGAAGTCTTTGACTATGAGCCAGGGAGTAAGCGGGTGGTAGGCAATGCCAGGGAGAGGGCAAGGATCATAAATGCTGTATCTCTGTAAGCTCATTGGTTTATATTTACCACAACCACAGGTCCCACCAAATGACTTTATTTTACATGAAATGTATTGTTTATTTTTCCAGTTTCCTTCTGAAATGAGGTAGGCTATTACAAATAATTAAGAATTTAGGAAAAAACATTAAATTCTTGTTCCAAACTTTCATTTACAATCTTTAGTGTGCTATGCAAACTAGAGATCGTCAAACATTCTCAGGCTCCCATTAGAGTGAAACAAAAAAGTTAAACACACTGTTAAGAGGAATAAAAAGCTGTGAATGCAAGAAGTAGATAAAGCCTCACTTTAATCTTTAGACAATTCTTATTGACAAACTAACCGTTGAAACAATGGTTTTATACTGCTTGGTGAAACCTAAATCATTTAGACAAAGATTTACCTTTTGGTCTAATTTTCCAGAAAACTATTGTTTGATGTCTCAGACGTACCCACTCTTTTAATCATATATACCGTAGAAAATCAAGTGTACTGTGGAAGATTAAGTTGAACTCTCTTCAGTAGTACTTTTTTCAACAAATAAATGTTGTTTCCTGACGCCTGTGGTGTTTTGAGCCTGCAAACATGATAAAGAGAGCTTTTCTTTCCCAAGGTTGACAGACTAATGCTGTGTATTTGGCTGGCTAGCTGCCAGGGATTGGCCTGTACCGTCTGCTGGCTGCAAGTGTTTGGAATCGCCTCACTGAGCAAATTCATTGTATTCACACGTGTCACTCAAGCCTGCAGGCCAGACAGGAGAGCTTGTGCGTCTCAAGGCCGATCCTTTAGCCAATTTCATGGTCAGCCCAGCCTAGCCCAGCCCTCGCCAGTCTCACCATCTGCTCCCTTCCACAGCTTAAGAGGCACTTGCAGTTAACAGGAGTCCTAGCTCACCTGGTCACGCCCCATTTCACATGCTGGCTGGCAGGTAAACCTGGCCCGCTGTAATTCCCATTGAAAATTATTGAATACATTTCCCACTATGCAGCTGGTGGTACTGATGTGATAAAACGGCCACACACTAAACATATGCATAGACTACCGCATACTTACACTCTTACAGCAACCAAATTCATTTGAATTTGATTTTTTGTGTGATTGTTGTGTGTTTTGTGTTTTGTTTTATGAATTGATAGAAAATCAAGTCATGAAAATTTGTTTAGGGAAAAAGTAAGCGGATCCAAAATAATGCTTTGTTATCCCTGATATTGAGTGGCTCTAGTTTGAAGTAATATTTCAATATACTAAAATATAATACACACAACAATACAGTCTTGGACAGTAGTTTGTTACAAAGCATACAAAGCATTCGTACTGCGACGTTGCTGCTTCTATCCCCTTATGCTCACTGGCAAAATGTGGGTTATGGAGGGTGTATATCCCCCATTTAAGTCTACAAATTTGACCCTTTTTCTTATAGGTACTTCCTCACCACCAGTTTTTAAGGTGCTATCCTCCTCACTCCAATCCCGCCCACTTTCTCTCTTACAATTGTCCATAACTCTAAAAGAATAAAGTAGGTGAGATAATGAAAACCTTACATGTAAGGGCTCCTCAATCCTTAAAATCTTATTAAGCGCTCCCGGCAACAAGCACCTGAGTGGGCAAGAGAAATCATCCATCCAAGCCTTTAACTGTCCTGTCCTAACCTAAACCATCAGGTAACTACACCTAACTTACTTACAGAAGTGTAACGGTGCACTAACTGCATTCCGACAATGCACAGTGCCACATTATATAGGCCTTAAACGGACTTCCTAGAGGATGTTTATGTAGGCACAGCCGACGAGCTTGTGCAATGGTGAGGGTTCCTTCAGTCACATGTAGTCTTAAGTCTCTCCAAAACATATAGGCCTGAATCATTTCAGCAGATTAAGATTAAGGAACAGTTACAACATCTGATAATGTGGAGCAAATTCATTCACTGTACATGAAAATATCACGGCTAAAGTTTCTAAGGTTGTTTTCATCAGCGTGTTAGAAGCTACCAAACTGTTCAATGCAATATATGGAGACATTTTTTTTATTAAATTGTCATAATCTATATTTTGCCTCACTAACATGCTTCTGATTACGCCTTCATATCTACATTGTTATGCTAGTTTACCTCAATTATAAAACATGTAATTGCCAATCCATCCACAAAGAAAACTTGTGATCAAAATGATGCCTGGAGTGAGGTCTCTGTCTTGTTGAAAGCATTAACCTCATATTATACAACCGTCCTAACACCCTTGCACATGGTTAAGAAAACAAGGATATTTTCCAACTGAAATAAGTCTTTTTGTGCAACAGTGTGTAAATTATTATAATCTCATCTTCAAAGTAAGACAATTACTGAATGACTTCAAATGTATGTAACAAATCATAGTCCTATCATCCCACATATCCCTATAACCATATAACCTATATGTCCCTCTTTGTCAAGGCCACACTCACACAAGCAAATATAACTAGCAGGTGAGTAAAACTTTAACTGGCTAATCTAATAGTATACCAGTTCTGAATTTATCACAGTTATTTTGTCAAATAAATAAATGTTTCCCTACCTGATCGCAAGCGCTTAAGTGACTCTGAGGCTTGTCGGTCCATTGCAAACACTGATCAGATTGACAGGGATTTGCTTTAGAGGGATCATTTTAACTCTCTACCCCTCCCTCCCTTTCTTTTTCCTCTTTCTTTCGCTCAGCATCACTGTTACACTCTCTTCCTTGCCTGCTTCTCACAGCCACTTTGGCTTTTGGTGTCAAATTCTTTAACAGAGTATAATATTTCTACGTTTGTCCTAGAATTTCTAACTAGTCCAAATCTCCCTAACTACAACAGAGCACAGTGTTTTAAAGGACAGACAGCTAACACAGACAATGACAGCCAATACCTCTCCCCTGGTAAAACCCACCATCTTTAACCTGCTTAGGAGTTTCAAATGCAACACCTTTTATTCTGCAAAGCCTCACATTGCTCTTAAATAGCTTATGTGGAAAAACTATTAAAATTCAATATTATATCTATTTTTTTGTAATTCAATGGTAAAATAGATATACAATTTTATTTTTGCTTTAAAATGTTTTGTACTTGCTTTCTAAATTGTATTAAGGGAATAACTCTTACTAATGTACTTTACGCCTAACATTAAAAGCTTTACAAACTAAAAAGAAACGGCTTCAATTCTGGAGTAGGAGAGACTATAATGGTAAAGTGAAACCTGCCATCACCTCTTACCTCAGATAATATCCACTAAGCCCCTTTCATACCCTAGCCTGGAGTGCTCCTCTATTTCTAGCTCTGAGGTGCTAAACATAACCCCTTCGATTAAGTGTGACCTGATAGCTGTTTATGACAACAGTAACCAGTAGACAGTGTATCTGTTTGGGCTAACTGCTCAGCCAAACTAAACTGAACTGAACCAAAGTCATCTACGCTGCTCTGGTCTTACATCTATTTTTGGTTGCAATTTGTCTACACCACCATTTTGTTTTATATACAGATTTGGGGGAAAGGCTTTTCACAAATGTCACCAAATTGAAACTGCACTCGACTAGTTTGTCTTGAAGCTTTAATATGAACGTCCACCTTTTGACACGTCCGTAATTGTTGGTCGAGCTGTAGAGTGGAAAGGTAATGTGAGTAGCCAGGAACGATGTAGGCCAACAGAGTATGGTTACAGGTCAACTCGGCAGTGTGAAAAGAGCACTAGTTTATATCATTAGTGTAGTTAGTGCCATGCTATTATGACTTTGAGTAAGAGATCACATTTTCTACCCTGTGGCTGCAGGGCAAGAAAAGGCCTTAAGGGTGATGTTGCTTTTAACAGTGGGGAATGAATAATATTAATAATAACATAAGGACATGTTTGTTGCAGCATGCAATGTTTAACCAAATAAAAACATATTCTGACAACAACATAAAACGAATACAACCTGCATAACAAATTCAAATGTAATTCAAATGTAATTCCAAATCATATTAAAACTAATCAAATTAAATGAATTGTGTCAATGTGTTTTGATACAGGCTTGACAGACTAAGCCGATTCATATTTTCACATGAATTTATACCATTGCTTGGAATGTGTCTCTGAACAATGACGCCCCTAAACTCCACGTAGAGCGGTTAAGTTGTGTGGCAGTGCAGCCCCCCGGGCAGAAGAGCTGAATCTTTTTTGTAAGCTGACAGGGCTCTACCTCTCCAGAGGTGACTCATCATTCTGCCTGCCTGTCCAGTGTCAATGGATACAAGAATACGTGTGTGTCTCCATGGCTGTTTCTGTGTGTGCGTGTGTATAGGAGATAGAGAGATAGAGTGTTTGTGTGTATTTGTATCAGGACTACGAGCCTGCTTGTTGATGTGGAAACCTATGAGTGAGTGCAGGAGTAAGATCTAAATGGATTAAGGCACAGTTATGAAAACAGCAACGTTAACCCTCCCTCTTCTAATGGGATATGCTCAATGAAGGAATAATGTATTTAGTGTCTTAATCCATCATGTTGTTATACTTTAAAATGATTTTTAAACGCGTCATTATGCTTGCACACACAATGGAAGATCTGTACAGAAAAACTATGGATTCCAATGTCAGACATAATTGTTGTTGGTGGTATTAAAGTAATGCAGAGACTTAAAGCAATTTAAACTTGGTACATTGCAATAGTGACCATCCGACAGGATAGTGAGGCCTTCTGTTGCTTAAAATACTGTAAGAAAGACAGAAAGAAAACACTACTTTGACATGTTGTAGAGCCCTACATCTTAATATCTATCATGATAAGAGTGACGTAACACTGAATGCACTTCCTTATCTGCTTCTGCTCCAGGACCCATCCTAATATTTCATAAATACTATGTCTATGTATTACCAAACATAGTATTTCTATCATTCTCAATTATTTGGCTACTGGTATTCTTATACATCCACTGTGTGTAATGCTGCTTATGCTTATGTTTAAATCATTCTCTCTGTGATTTCACTATCTTGTTTTTAAATGTGATTTATTAATACATTTTACTTACCTATTACTTACTTAATATTTTTTACTTACATTTCCTGTCCCAGACGTCTGTTCCATTCAATATGTTAAAGGTCCATATTCCTGCTCCAGCAAGCAGACTTTTTCCATTGATCCTGCTCTGAGTGAAAGGGAGAGGGATAGAATTTGAAGAATCGTAAGGACAATAACTACCTGATTACGTAAAAGGTTGTCAATTGAAAGGCTTCAGATCCAACTCTGAACTTCATTCTATTGAACAGCTTCTGTTCAAAGAAAAGAAAATAATTGTAAAATGTTGTCATAACTACCCATCTAAGCTTATGTGGATTGTAGGTAGATAAGCAAGCAAGCTTTGAAGCTTTCAAAAAGCATTCGCTAACATGCCATAATTAATTAATTAATTAAATTGGAATTAAAGCTAAAGGTCAAGCACTTCGTTTTGATGACTGTTTAATGTTATGCAAACTGCTAAGTAAAAATAGCAGTTACATGAGTTGTTAAAGCTGTCCGGGCCATCACAGGCCAAAAACATGAGCATCCTATGTTGGAATCACATAACATCTACAACATATAACAATAACTATTTTATTAAGAAAGACTTCTCTGAACATTTTAAATGTTAAAATTTTTTTTAAATACCCCTTTTTTAGCTTTTCTCTTTAGTATGTAACAGTCTGACCTCTAGGAGGACCATGGTCCTTTTACTTATCAAAGATTAAACTCCAGAATACCAGGAGGACTGGACTCATTCTTACCCTGGAGTGTCTAGTCTAGCTTTAAGACACAGATCAATCTAATGCCCGAATGGCAGTGTTACCCTAATCTAATCTCTACACTGCAAGGCAGTTCAGGGCAAGCTAAGGCATGCTTCCTTTCGTGGTATTCCATTTCAATAAATAAGCGTGTCTTGGAATGGCTGGAGAAGTCTCTTTCACAGACTTGCTGAGATGTCTGTCTTATAATATTGTTTGCAATAAGTTGCAGCAACATTTTTTTCTTTTTGACCACCTGAGTGTGTGTGTGTGTGTGTGTGTGCGTGTGTGTGTGTGTGTGTGTGTGTGTCTGTGTCTGTGTGTGTACAGTGTACGAGTCACTGTACTAACGGGAGATTGGAAAGAGGAAGACCAAGAGGTAGAGAGAGAAAGAGATCAATGACTAATAGCTTTCTTTCTCTGGCCGTACACCAGCGGCTCTCCTCCGGTGGCAATCTCTTTATCTCTCTCTGCGTCAGCCTTGAGCTGGGCCATTAATGTCGTCAGACAGGAGGAAGTACCACATTAGAACTAGAGCTGGAGGAAGTAGAATTGACGGACCCACATAATAGCTTGGCTCAGGCCACTTAAAGAGTCTGACACACTAACACACAACTAACCTGTTGTCACATGTGACGCTAAGCAGTCTGATTTATCTCGATCTGTTTAACCCTATGAAATAACATCCCAGCTGGCCACAGAATGGGAGCCGGAATTCCTAAACCGGAATTGCGGCTCAATTGATTGAACTTTATGCCAATGTGGTAAAATTCATCTCATAGTAGCATTAAGGAATAGGGCTTAAACTATTTCACTACCCATGCTCAAATCATTAGTCAAATCAAGCGTGAAATTACAGACACATTCGAAAAACCATTAAAGGATATCCATGGAATCTGTGTTTATAAAGCATGATAAAGCAATTCAGAAATTGATTCAGCAAAACTGAAATAAAATAGACATCTGTTTGAATAATGCAGTGTTACACTGGATGAGCCCCCAAATCCTTGGTTACTTAGTAATGTCAAGGTTTCCTTACTACATTGGAGTGTGTGGAAAATTATTATCCTTACTCTGCCATTCAACTATTCTGGATGAAGAAGCTGCCAAATATAGCCTTGTTCAGTTCAGTTCAGATCAGATCCGTTTGGTTCAGTTGAGATCAGTTCAGTTCAGTTCAGCTTGGTTCGGTAATACCATTCAGAAACTGTGAACTTTAATGCTCCTCATTCATTCTTATGCTGCTCTTGATTGTTCCTTGATCTCTTTCTTTTTTCTTACTCCCATTCATTTCCTGTCTCTCTCTGCGTTCGCTCTGGCTTTCTCTCTCTCTCTCTCTCTCTCTCTCTCTGTCTCTGTCTCTCTTGTCCTCCTCCTTTCTCCTTTCGGCATCTCTCATGCATAACAACACATAAACACACACACACACACACACAAACACACACACTTATCATAATGCCAAGCACATCTGACTGCAGTGTTTGTCAGTGGCGAGACAGACAGGGCAACAGTCTGCCATGTGATTGAATGTTTCCACTCATACTGCCACAAATCCCACAAGGGCTCAGCTACTTCAGCCAAACTGCTGGCACACAGTGCAATGTTCTAGTGCTGGAATCTGCTGTGCTGGGTTCTCAGTGTATAGCTTTCTCTTAGCTGTAACAGATCATCAACAACCTGTGCGGTATGTCTTTCTGAACGTTGCAAACAATTAGATTTGGTTGCATTCATAATATGTTTCATCCTTTTACAAATAAAGTACAGTAAGTACCAACATCAGGGGTGTTTTTAGGACTTGAAGCCGTACGTGTTTTAAATACATTTGTGGCTGGATTCAAAGCATGAAATCCCAAATGGATGACCCTAGCAATGTCTCTGGTCAACGCAAAACAGTTCATCTCTCAGTTGGTCAGTCGATTGAATAGTTCATTACTGTGAACACTAAATCGATCTATGAATCAGACAATAAACAAATAGTTTAAATATTAAGAATATATATTTGGTCTGTAACATAGCCACGTGAATAAACTTTCCCAAAAACGTTGTCCCACAATGACCTTCTCTAACTGCAATTCTTTGGAGGGAGCAAGCTTTAGTATATGGAGATCAGTATGCTATGTACTGTATGTGTCTGAAATACATTCTTCAGTACACAATGTTACATTTACAGGATTTCTTTAATCCATCACAACAGTTTTCAAAGTTTGGTATGCAGATTTGTTATATCAACTTACATGAATATCACATAGGTTGGTTAATTATATGATTTGTGATGGCAAGAATGCTAAATCTACCTTCAACTGCTCGTAAAATTCATGAACATGCTGCTCATATTCTTAGCCTTTCCAAGAAGAAGCATTTATATTTAGGCTAGTTTCCAGCTCTCATATTTTGTCCAGCATTTTTACTCACAGTGGTGGTTTCACTTTGAAAGTATTACAGTAATGTTGTCATTGCACCACCTACAGCCAGAATAAAGTGTACATGTTTGTGCGTGTGTGTGTGTGTGTGTGTGTGTGTGTTAGTGTCTGCATTGGTCCAAACTCTCAGCACAATATATATTTGGCCAGTTGTAGTGACTTGATATCACCTAACCAACTTCACATGCCTAGTTAGTCATTTTGAGGTGTCGAATCCTTTAATCAACGCAATACTACAAACCTCCACAGGCATGTGCATTCCAATAACTTTTCCCAATACAAAATCTACAAGCACTACCACTCTCATCGTTTTTAATGTCATTAACAGGTGGTTGTCAAAAATAGACAGAAGACATGCACACACACTCACGCACACATGCACGCGCGCACACACACTCACACACACACACACACTCTCTTTCACACTCAAAAACACACGATATGGGAATCACACTCAGTTCTCTGCCACATATTCTTCAAATTCTTTTTAGAGCATGCTGGCAAAGAGAGATGGATCCTGCACAACTGTGCATGCGTGCATATGTAAACAGATTTGCTTTCAAGTCCTACACAGGAATAGGCCCACATAGCTGTGTGACCACATACTGCTGGACCCTCCACACCCCCTTCCCCCACCCCCACCCCCTGCACACAAACACACACACACACACACACACACACACACACACTCGCGCACGTACATACTAGCCGAAACA
>JAVQIZ010059908.1:0-42669 GCA_036023535.2 Galaxias brevipinnis
TGGGGCCAAATAGCTGAAAGATGCTTCTCCGCTCCTCTTATAGTTCACTTTGGGTATTACCAACAAAGAAGCATTGGAGGATCTAAGGACCCTGCCAGGTACATAATCAACGAGGCAGATTAATAAAAATCAAATATATTAATTCAGTTCCGTTTCTGGCAACCTCCCGATTTCCTGAAGGTAGAGGTGTTATTAATGCTATTAAGTGTGTTGTTTTGTGTCGGTAACCTCCTTAATTATGTGAGGTAAGGTTTGAAATAAACAAATGCAATTTTTTGTTGTTCCTCTGCGGCCGGTGAGTCATTATCTGCAAAGACCAGACAATAAATAATTAGCCTCATTTTAAAACAAGATGTGCGCCTGCGGTTTAAGGGGCTTAACGGGCGGGGAGACGTATTTTACCTTAAGCTTAATCAGCACACAAATTATCAATAATTATGACTAATCCGAATATCCTGCTTCCATGACTGTTCATTTTTTACATACATAGATTGTTTACAAATATGAAATGTAAAGACCGGGCACGACACCGACACAGTGGCAACACAATTACTTATACTGTCAGGACATGTCCAGCTTTAACAATGATTTTAATAAACTTACTTTCAGTGCATCTAGAAAAGCATAGGTCCGCACAGACCGTCTTAACTAGACGGAGCTTTTGCGCGCGCACGTGAAGTCTATAAAAGAATGTGACGAGTTGCGGAGCTCAGAGAAGTCAGCGAGACTGAATGAAAGCCAGAGAGGAACACCAGCATCCTCTCCGCATAAGGGAGATTTTAAGATTTTTTTTTAGACTGCAAATAGCCTATAAAAAGATATATTTTACTTCAAAAGAAAATAAGTAAAAGATATGTGCAGGGATTATTTTAATTGTTTTTAGCCATTTCTAAATTACTATCAACTAAACATTCTTAACTTGTGCAGGGATGCATGAGTGAAGCATCGCACCATGGAGCTAAACAGTAGTGTGGATGCCCTTGCTCCAGAGGTGTGCGGGCACACACTAGAGGACAACGCTGAACTGAAAAACTGTAGCGGCTGGTGTTCTGGAAACCTGTCACTGCGCTGCTGGCTGCAGCTCCTTACCAAGGAATCTATCCTGGAACTCCCTGGGGATGGCTCCAGCATTGTGGTGCGTGTCCTGATAGCTCTGGTGTACTCCATTGTGTGTGCACTGGGGCTGGTGGGGAACTCACTGGCTCTCTATCTTCTTCATTCACGGCACAGGCAGAAACAATCCTCCATCAACTGCTTTGTGATGGGCTTAGCTATCACAGACTTGCAGTTTGTCCTCACCCTCCCTTTCTGGGCAGTGGACACTGCCCTGGACTTCCGCTGGCCGTTTGGCAGGGTGATGTGCAAGATCATCAGCTCTGTCACCACCATGAACATGTACGCCAGCGTCTTCTTCCTCACCGCCATGAGCGTGGCACGGTACTACTCCGTCTCCTCCGCGCTGAAGATGCACAGCCGGAGGGCGGCTGTGGCGGGTGCCAAGTGGACCAGCCTGGGTATCTGGGCGGTGTCCCTGCTGGCCACCCTGCCGCACGCCGTCTACTCCACCAGCCTCCAGGTGTCAGACGAGGAGCTGTGCCTGGTGCGCTTCCCCGCGTCGGGCAGCTGGGACCCACAGCTGCTCCTGGGGCTCTACCAGCTGCAGAAGGTGCTGCTGGGCTTCTGCATCCCCCTGGTGGTCATCACCGTGTGCTACATGCTGCTGCTCCGCTTCGTCCTCAGCCGCCGCGTAGCGGGCGCGGCGGGCGTCGAGGCCGAGCAGGGGCGTCACGCCCGGCGCTCCAAGGTCACCAAGTCGGTGGCCATCGTGGTGCTCTCCTTCTTCCTGTGCTGGCTGCCCAATCAGGCGCTGACGCTGTGGGGCGTGCTCATCAAGTTTGACCTGGTCGACTTCAGCATGGCTTACTTCAACGCCCAGGCGTACGCCTTCCCTCTCACCGTGTGTCTGGCCCACACCAACAGCTGCCTTAATCCTGTGCTGTACTGCCTCATTCGCCGCGAGTTCCGCGCGGGCCTGAAAGAGATCCTGATCCACGCCACGCCCTCTTTCCGGAACCTGGCTCACCTCTTGCCCCGTAGGACCAAGGTGGCTGAGGCCCCCCCCGTGCTGGTGCTGGTTCAGATGGACGTGGGAACCTGACTGGCTGTGGGTGTTAATGAGCCTGACAGCCTCCACCTGTGCCCGTACCGCCACCCCCCGTCCGTCCGTCCCTCGGACCAATGATCAGACTCACTCTGGGATGGCAGCCTCAAACAGACAGATTTGTTTTCACACCCGCCTGTTGTGATTGACAGAAGGACGTGCTTTGTGAAGACTGAATGCCCTGCGGGAAGTGTCCCAGTTTCTCTCTCTGCGTCCTCTCGGATTCACTCTGCAGAGAACAGGTTCACCGCAGAAGCCAAAGTATCGCTTCCTCTGCCTCTAATATCGCTTTCCGCTTTTCGCATAATGCATTTTCTTTATATTTTTTTGGTCTGTTTTTAGGAAGCAAGGGATGAATGGGGAATGAATCAGAGCCGAGCTTCTCCACCCCCTCACCCAGTGTGAGCATGTGTAGATGTGTCAGAATCTCAATGTATTAGAATAATCAGCGGTGCCATGTGACTGCTGTACACCTAGCGCTTTTCAGTCCACTTATAAGAGGAGAAATATGATGGTCACATGACGCAACCCAAATAACGTCCATGGAGGAAGAGGGTGACAACCAGACCTGAGCTGAGCTGATATGAATGAGCTGAGGATCCAATAACAAGCTTCACAGTACACCCCGGTATCCTATTTTGTCTCCTGCCACATCCCTTGAAGGCATTCAAGATTGAGTCATTCCTTGACGTGTTTTGATATATGGCATGCATATTTGTGTATATGTATATCCATTCAAAATGAGAGGACAATGAGGTTTAGCCTTTTGGTAAGGTAAAGTGTCAGTGACATGCCAGAAGACAATATTGTGCCAAAAATGGATATTCTTCAGTCTTCAGGCATATCGCAGGGTAGAATAGCAGAATGATAGTAGTTATGGTTTGGTTGCACAGTCGTCTTTCCTTTCTCTAACAGCAGAGAGTGGCATGGCTCAGTCTGGACATTAGTGTGCTGGACCAGGCTTCACGGCCCTTTAGCCAGAGGTTAACTAGTGTCACTTTGAAGAGCACAGCGTATGACTCCAGTTAACCCCTTAACTATCATCAAGTATCTTAGCCCAATAGTACACAACTATGAGATTTTTCATATTTTGCTAAATGTGAAATGAATGTTTGACAACAAAACGGTTTAAAGAATAATGCATTAACAATAATATAGCATTGCTGAACAGTGTGCCTAACAGGAAGCAAGCACTGAATAGGAATTAAAAATTAGGTTACTTATAGAAAATAGCTTTTTGCCTTTTGCTGATTTATTCTTTGCAATACTTACATACAACCTATTATCTCCAAACGTGAGTGTGAGTGTGTTGACATGGATGTATATTACATTTTATGAGCAAATGTTATTTCAGATTGTGTAGTTACACTGCAAACATGTTCCCCTTAGTAATCACAGTTACATTGTGACAGAACACAGCTATGAACAATAGCAGGGTGCACAACAAGATGTTAGATAGTTTATCTTAAACTGACACAGAGTCTTAAAGCGATAGTTCACCCATTTTCATTTTCGTATTTTAAACATTGTATCTGCATTTAGCATTTCGCAATCAAACAGCAGAATGTCAAATGAGTTGAGAAATTACTATCTCTATTGCAACTAGTGTTTCCTAGATTTATTTTTTAAACACTACCGCCGTTTTCAGCCAGAGAGCGGAGAGCATTTGTTGGTCCTAAGTTTGATTTGCGCACCGATCTATGGGCATTGTGGTGAACAATGAATTAACCATTTAAATGCCGATGGTCGGAAAAATATGTGAATTTCACCTACATTGATCAAATGACCCGCACTTGTTCAATACACTTACTAAATTTAGCCTTAACAACATATTTGTTTTATAAAATCAGTGAAGTATTCCTTTAAGTATGGACTTCTGGACAGTTGAAAGTATTATGAATGTATTTTACCAATATAAAAACGATTCCTTGGACTCTACAGTGTGATCCAAAGGAGCATGCATCTATTTCTGCAGCTTCTATCCAAAACTGCAAATTAAAATATTAGTGCAATCTCAAACCTATTCCAAACCAACTATACTTTTTGGTTTTTCTAATGTACTGCACATACTGTATGTTGTAGAGTGCTTTACCTTTTAATATTGTGACTGGGCATATTTTGTAATGTAAAATAATTGTATCTGTAATTTGAAAGGAAAATTGCATTTGCAATCATGTCATGGCAAATAAATAAATTACTTTTAAGTGTCTGTTTTAATTGGGCCAATTCACACCAACTAGTTTCTGGGGCTTAGTATGTAAATGTATGAGGCGACTCACCGTGGCTTAGAGTGATACAAAGGGACTAATGAGGCTGTTAGAGATCCCCAGTCTGACAGTAAGACGTCTCAGTGTTATGAGACGACGGACACAAAGTCCTCCCCTTACAAGAGCGAGAGACTGGGTCTTATAATGGGGCAACTTATGCTATAATTGTTATTCAATTATCATAAATATGAAATGTCTTGCAGGTTTCTTTTGGGGCAGGAGTCTAAACAATCTAGCCATGTTCGCATGACAAGGACTCCTACTCCTTTGATTGGAAAGTGAGGATAGGCCATTTTAGATATGGGTGGTACCACTTCCTTTCTGCAGTCTTTTTGCTAGCCACACTGATCATGTTGAAGTGCCGGTCTGAAATACATGGGGACATCATAAACTGGCATTTTCTTAAGGAACTGCTGGCCTTGTTGGTTCAGAGCATTCAGACGCATTCAAAAAAGTTTCTCAGATCAAGTCGTGATGCTTTTAGAATGCATTCAACTTCTAAATAATTACAAAAGCTTCAAGCTGTGATTCTAATGATGTCATTAACAACTTAATCCAGTCAATTGATTTCAAAAGTGGTACATACTAATTGTATAGATTTGCAGACTCAACTGAGTAAATTTCTTTTGTTGTTATGGTTGTAATGGCTCTTGTTTATTTTATACAAATATTGTTGATATAAGCTAGCATTGCAAACCCGAGCAACAGTGGAGTGGAAAATGTGCACTCTGGCTATGGGTTACCAGAGCCCAGAACAGAGTAACAACAACAAGGCCTGTACAGAGCCTGAGCACAGGACCTCAGAGTGAATGAAAACGTTGATACTATGTTCTGGTAGGGATGGACTGGGGATGTAAAATGTCCCTAGACTTTTCAAGTAAGACCGGCCCACAAAAAAAATAACATAAAAAATAACGCTCAAAGTTACACATTACATTACAGGGGGTGGGGACTCATGGCCTTTAAAAGCTGAAAGCTATTCAAGTGAGACTAAAATACATGTATAAGTACTCACGTGCTCTCAGCTGGGGGCTCAAACATGAACTTTAAACTACTAGTAGTATAATCTAACATAAAGGTAATTCCAACTAGACAACAGGTGGCAAGAGCTGGCAGCCTTCTTAAGTGGGCCAGTCAAAGACACACCTCACTCATTTTGAGCTATTTTAAATATAAAAAGTAGGCTGTATTTTGTCATTTCTTTTGCACTGGCCCAATTGGCCAGCTGCCTACCGGGACACCTCCCTGTACTCCAGATGCCAGTCTGCTTCTGTGTTCTGGCATCATATTTTGCCTATTGCTAAATGCCAATGGCTGTTCATAATTTAAGACCTCTGAGGAACAAGTCAATACCATTGTTTTTTAAAAGTAAATTTCCATCAATCATTTATTTGCAAGGGCGTACATGTATTATGAAAGATATTTTAGGTCAGAGGGATTCGGGAAATGTGAACAGATAGCAGAAGTCCCGCTTTAACAATCTGGGTGGTTTTCAATTTCTCTGGTTCTTTAGGAATTGATTTGAGATATAAGCTATGAGTATAAACAGAATTTTCTAATCAGATTTACATGCTAGCCTGGTGCATGATGCAAGGATCACGTTGCCATGAGGGGAAAGTGTGAAGCCTCTGCCAAGCACCAGATGTCATAGATGGTCAAATGTCCATGCAGGCAGATGTCTGGCAGCTCCTGGCTGGAAAATCTACACACATAATTTGCACTTTCATCCTTTCATCTATTACCTTCTGAATGAGTTATACCAACTTAAACATTTTAATAGTTTCTGAACTTCAAATTGGTGTGAATTGTTAGAGTTACAAGATTTGCAGTGTTCAGATAGTTTGCCAATCTATTCTGTGTCATCAAAAAGAGGGATTCCAGCTGTAAGCAGAAAAAATACATATGAAGAACGACTACTAATTTGCCTCTCAATTTCAGAGTTAACTGGCTAAATTCAAAATATTGGTTTCCTTTGTATTGCAAATGTCAACAAATTTACCAACAGTTAAATATATAACTGTAGCATCAAAGATTATTTCAGTTGCAAAAGTTATAAATGGTATCTGCTGTAATGCTGGCATGTAGAAATCTGATAGGCTATAGATACGAGGTGTAGTGTATGACACAAATAACGTGTGGTGTCTTCCATATCTAGCGGGTTTCTCCCGTAAAGAGCACAGGGGGAGGAAGAAGAATACAACTCATGAACCAACTGTTCAGTCTAAAGTCAACTTCTCTTCATGGTTACATTGACTGGCGCCCACTTCTGCATATACCCGACAATGCATTTTGTTTCTGTGCTTGCTAACTAGAAGCTGTCATGGTCGCTTGCCTAGTTACTTAATAAGTAGGTATGGTTCCTCCAAATGCTGGTACTAGTACAAAAGGAAGACAGGGGAGATTCATGGGAAAAGGGTAGACGTACGGACCAATTTCTAAGGGTTAGTTAGACCCATGGGACAAAAAACATCCCCCATGCCAATTAGATCCAATTGAAAAGGTCAAATTGCATGGCAGAAACTGCTTCTGTATTTCTTTTCAATCCGCCAGGGATTCGGTCTTTATGTCTTCGTTCACCTGTTGGTATAGGGATATACGTGGCATTGAGCAGCAACACGGGGAGGAGGAGATGGCAGGCAGAGCAGAGTCCTGGAGAGTTCACTGGGTTCTGAAGGTTTCACTCCTATTCATCTTTGATGCACCCTAGGCATTGCTATGCATTCTGTTCACAGCTGACTCAGATCAATAGTTTCCTGCGCTCTATCGGGACAGGGAGGGACGGCACAGGGTTAACAGACTCCCTTGGCACTGACCTTTGTTTAAGGCATCATGAAAGCCTATGGGACAGGAATGGAATCGTTATTTGTTAATTGTCCCTCATTAGTGACAGTCATAGACTGCCTCGTACAACCACGAGCATGCACGCACACACATGATGTGCACGCATACATACACACGCACAGTACTTCTGGCCGAATTGACACACTACTTCCCCGCTGAAGCCCCACCACTTCAATAGGTCACTGGTGTGCTTTTGCTAGAGGCAAGGCAGGCAATCTCCAGACAGGATACAAAAATTAATTCCTTCTACCTCACTAATGTAATCTAAACTCATTTCCCAGTCCAAAAAAAAACATTTTTTTCTCCCTGGGTCAATATTAATAGCATTACAATACAAAGCTATCAATTCCATTTGCTTTCTCAACCTGAAGGCTTAGCATTTTCAATCCACTAATCTTCTTTTCCCAGCGCCTCCACTGAGTTTACTCTTGTGTTGCCCTGGAATTATCAAATGTGCTTATCTCAGTCTCCATTAGTTACTGGAAAGCTACTCTGAGCACTGAAGCAGAAGCACTAGAACTGCTCTCTCCATTACCCCATGTGACTCCCCGCATGCCGTAAGGAGTCACCACGCAAAGCATCACATCACATTGCACATTAATTTCTGACCGTTTTCTGCCACAGTGCTGGGATTTGACTTATGGAAATAAAACCATTTTCCTGAGACACATTCTTGGTGAGGTGGCGTACTACGCCAATCCATCCCTCACTTGAGATTGAAGTGTGTTTGCGCCTGAAATCAAGATCACCTTGACCAAGACGTGGCTTGTCAGCAAGGCAGAGAGCTTTGAGCTTTGAGAAAGTTTCCTGGAAGTGCCTCTGATAAAAATTTAAAAAATGTCACAACACATCAGGTCTCTCACATGATAGATCTCCATTTATACAAAGAGACATCAATATCAGGTAATATTTCATTCCCAAACAATTGCATTTGCCTGTGAGCAGGCAACAACTAGATTCTATTTTTCAGCAAGCAGCCCAGCCGTATTACAGCAGATGAAGCTCAGTCTCATTATATGTTTTTAAGAGGCCACTGAAAAAATAGCACCTCCCATTTAAAAACAATGCCCAACCTGCAAAAACACAGCACATCAGACACACACGGTCTACACATTGAAGGCCATACGGCCACATCCTCTGACAGGTCCAGGGTGTGTTGTGTGAATTAAACCTTGGCTGGGTCTAGATATTAATTCTGAACTGTTGATTCGGACCTGTTCTTCACGGAGACTTTTGGTGTGACCTTTCCCAGATGCCCTGGCTTTGATACAGATCATATCCGGCCTTGCGGACAATAGAGCAGCTGAAATACCAACCAGTATTTCAAGCCTTATCGTGTCTTGTCTTACAAAGTAATAACCCTGCGTCCAGAGAAAGCTGGTGGGACGCTGTCCGCCTTGTCTCAGGCAATCATTATCACCCTAACCAGGAAAGGCAGGGAGGCGGAGGCCCACCCCAACTTCACACACACCAAGCACAGGGACAGCTGTCAAGGCAAATAAAGGTTGATTTCTGGCAGCATGTCATCAGTTGACCTTCTCCTGCTGCGCAATTTGTAGATATTTGTATATGTGAAGAATATGCTCGACAGCTGTTCTAAATCAGTCACAGAGGAAAAAAGATTGTTACCAAGGTTTGTAGTTAGAAATCTGTGCCACGTCTAAAGAGAACAAATATTGCAGATGTTGCTAGTCTCATTAGGTATGCCTGAGAGAATCAGTTATGTATTTGAAGGGCTTGGGAATTACTTGGACAACACTATGCATTTTTTTTAAATAAGTAAATAAGAAACATATGGCAAATGAAAGTTAACTTGTTTGCGCTTTGCCACTTATAGGATCAAAACACATTGATGCCCTATTATCCAGTTGCCAAGACTTGTAGGGGTTTCTGTGAAACTTTGAAAAGCACATAAGGGGGCTTGCTATTCAAGAAGTTCTTCTGGTGCTTTTCAGGAAACAATATTGTGTTAAAATGAGGTCGTGCCTTAACTCAAGAAATAGAATATCTATTTTAAAAAGCAATAGAAATGCCCTCATTCATTATATATGTATCTAAATATACACTCAAATACCGGCATGTGAGAAATACTGCGCTCTACTAATTTACCAATTGAACCAAATTATTGGTTTAATTAAAAATCTATTTCCTCTAAATCAAGGTTTCACAATTAATGACACCTTTAAAGATTATTGCAAATACCATCTGCCAAAACTAAACAGGAATAAAATTTCACTTATTTCAGTTTATCGAAGCCTTAAGGGACTATTTAGAGCTATTACATTACTTCCTGTTTCACTATAGGGCATCCAAATTTGGTAATGTATGCAATAATAATAAAAATAAAAATAATAATGTCATCTAACACCATGAAGAAAAACAAAAGAACTGGCATTTCAAAAGAAGTCGTAGAGCCTCATAACTCTGGTAATGGCTACAAGAAGATCAACAAACAATTGAAAATACTACTGAGCACTGTCAAGTGTAATTATTTAAAAAATCCAAAGATATGGTACTGTTGAAAACATCAGGGGTAGAGGACGCATACGCATTTTGTCCCACAGGATATGGAGGGCGATGGTGAAAGAAGCAACAAAATCCCCAATGATTGTGAAAGAACTGCAGGCTTTTGAGGCGTCTTGGGGTCATCAGGTTTCAAAAACACCATCAGACACCGCCTCCACAACCACAGGATCTTTGGAATGGTTGCCAGAGGAAAGCCTTTTCTGACCCCAAGCCACAGAAGAAAGCGCTTGGAGTTTCCCAAACGTCATTTCAATTATGACTGGAAGAAGGTGCTCTGGTCAGATGAGACCAAAATGTAACGTTTGGTCAGAAACATCATCGGCATGTTTGGCGTTGAAACAGAGATGCATACAAGGAGAGGCACCTCATACCCACGGTGAAATATGGTGGTGGGACAGTGATGTTTTGGGGCTGTTTTAATTCCAGAGGTCCTGGGGCACTGGTTAAGATCGATAGTATAATGAATTCCACCAAGTATCAGGCAATTTTGACTGACAATCTGGCTGCCTCTGCTAGAAAGCTGAGAAATGGCCTTAGGTAGACTTTCCAACAAGACAACAACCCAAAACATACCTCAAGAACCACACAGAAATGGTTCTGTGACAACAAGAAAATGTTCTGTAATGGCCATCTCAGTCGCCGGACCTCAATCCAATTGGAAACCTGTGGGCTGAGTTGAAGAGGGCAGTTAGCGCAATCCCAAGAATGTGACGGATCTTGAAAGGATATGCATAGAGCAATGGTACAAAATCCCTCCAGATGTATTTAGTATTTATTTTATTTATACAGGGGTACCCGACTGAGACCAGGTCTCTATTCCAGCAGGGCCCTGTTTAACAGTAGAATATAAAACAGAAAATAAATTAAAATAAGCAAAAAATAAATTAAAATGTGTTACAATATGTCACACAACATGTTATAAGATGTGTACCTTTACCTTGTCAAGCATAACAGCAAAAGACCCCATGCTGATATCCATGCTGTTTTCCTTGGTTGCTTTAAGTCGTAAATGAGGGGTGCCAATAGTTATTAAACCTTGATTTTGATGAAAAAAAAAAGTTTGTTAAATAAAAGTATGATTTTGTTTGGTTCCACTGAAACATTAATTAATTATGTTATTTTTAAGTTTATCTCTACAATTATAATGTTTAAGTGTTTGTTTGTGCATTGCCAGTAGGGATGCCAGTAATGTTTGAGCCCACTGTGTATATGTACTATATACTTAGCCCAGATCATAGTCAACAATGAAATATGTAAGTGTATATGTATGATATGTTACTGAATCTAAGATGGTTTAGAGAGGATGTGTTGGCTCTATCTTCCGTCACTTATGTGTTGGTAATGGTGTGTGTTATGGCCTATTTACGTGTGAAAGCACCGTTAGAATTTGGAGCATCAGAACTGACAAGAGCTCAGGTGCCTGAATAATTCATAAAACATTTATAGACTATGAATAATTAAATGAAGGATTCGTGTCACTCAAAAGGCAGAACATTTCTTTGTCAGAGAAAGGCCTTTCCATGATCTCGGCACTTTAAGGAGAGTGGAACCAGTGTTCAGATGACAACTGGCCCCTTCAAACTCTAAAATACGGCAGCATGGTCATCCAAGCGTGAAGGACACTGTGGTTGCCGCAGAGAGCCCTGGCTTTCAGGTAGGGACAAGGCAAAGAGGAAACAAGGTTGCTCATTCAAAGTAGATGTAAGATGGAGTGGCATTGATTTTCTTTAAATGCAGTCAGCCTTAAAGTAGCGTTTCCCGTCTTGTTCAGAGACAGAAATGTTGTGTATTTGTCCTTTGCTATTCCTATTTGTCTAAGCAAAATGTAAGTTTTATAATATAAAACCTCAGGATTACATTGCAACTTTACGAATTGCATTTTCATTAGAGATTTGACAGTGAAATGCTTCCATACATTACTGCCTCTGAAAACAAATATAATGGACTATGGGCAACCATTTGATAATCATGTACTGAATAGTAGCTCCATCAACAATGCTGATGCAACTGCCACAGAGTTCTTCATCTGACAATTTTGTAACATCAAAAAAGGACACTTTTAAATTGTGTACTACTGATTAACCAGTTTACAAACGTTCAGATGTCTTAACTAAATCAATTGCTCTAGGGTATTGATGTTTCCTTTTTTAGTAGCAGGTGTTGTGGATGAATGCTTACAAATAAAATGTTTGTTTATGTAAAGGGATATCCTCATTATTTTTCCTCTATTGCCACTCCATCAGAATTTGTAAATGCTATCGTGGTATATTCTTCTATTAGACTCCTTCTAGAATAGCGCCGCTTCGACCTAGTACCCAAGATATAAAAAGAACACAGCCAGGAATGTAAAGTCACACCACTTTTTTAATGAGCAGGGCCTAATCAGTGATGCGTGTCCTTTCTTTTTGAATTGAACCCAGTCTCACCACTGGGTATACATCATCCACCAAAGGATCAAGGCAAGCCATACAGGGACATTGATGGAGAGGGAAATAGAAACAGTAGATTCAATATTGCCCTCATCATCCTACGGATGTACCACTGCACACACACACACACACACACACACACACACACACACATTGTTGTTTCAAGCTGTTTTTAACATTGTATGGCTTTCATATTGGATCTTTTGATCTTGAGATTAGTATCTGACAGTTGAATAGCTTTTACTGTTCACTCCTCTACTTGGCTACCTGATTTATTTCTGTATCCATGGAATGCATCCATTTTAAATAAATCAAAACCACTATTAATGTAGCTTGTGGCACTTACGGATATATTTCTGTGGCAAATGTAAATTGTGTTATAGAAATACTGTTTTATGTATTTATTTCTTTGTGTATATTTAAGAGTACATTTTACTCGTTTTAATTTTGGCTTTTAGAATTTCTGTGCAATTTCCCATGAGACCAGATCCCACCAAGTGTTAAAATACATAACTTTAGCAGCCAGGGATAAAAGGCAATCAGTTCATACTTTAAATCTCACATTAAGACCAAGCTACATGTTATGAAAACCAATGCTCTGTTTAAAATGTGGACTCAAACACGTTTACTGTCAAATTAACAACTGGAGTAATCAACTGATCATGGTGGAACATTGCATTTGCCTTGTGTTTAGCAGTTGCTGCAGCTCACCGTGAATGTCATAAGTGAATGTCACATTGTTATGGTCACATATCATAGTGTACACAAACACATAGAGTTTGTTTATTAAAATGCTCTTGTTAATTTGAATAGTGAGGCAAAGCCAGTAGTTTGCCGAGACATGACTGGACATCAAGAGAATGCAACGCAGCGTTTTAAAGTATTCAATTACACAATGTCTACTGTTACTAACATTGAAGCTTGGCTAACAGAATATGTCTGTCAAGACCGTCAAACTATAAAATGGCATCACCTATTGCACTGTCGTGTGATATGTCGATTGATATTATCTATATATTATATTATCTATATCTATATCTATATCTATTATAGATTATAGATATAGATATATATAGATATAGATATAGATGTAGACAAAGATATAGATATAACTTTACATATTTACTTACTATCTAAAACTGTGCATTGTGACTCCATGTGTCATGGCTGCCTTCGTAGCTATATTTAATATTTGTTGTTTGACAGAAACAGATGGCAAAATCTCAGTCCCCCACTGGAAGCACACAGATTATTTCAGGTGTGTAATTGATTGGGCACCAAAAGTAGTTGTCGGTTTTCTGCTTATACCAATTTGTGATCTGAGAAAATTGGAACAAAGTATGCAATTTACTCTTGGGGAGGGTGGATATAAAGGATAGTTCAAAATATATTACAGGAAAAACATTCATTTCCTGAAAAGGGTCATAATAAGATCAATTACAGTTGGAGTCAGTGAGGAGAAAGCATAAAAAAATCTGCAATACATTTAAAAAAAACATGTGAGATATTTAGATTATAGGTCCCTGTCAACAATGTAAATATCTCTTTAGAGCTTTGTTCTGTCTTTTTTAAAACTGAACCGTCAATCTGGTTTGGTGTTCTATTGTTTTTAGGAGAATAACTTAAATGTGCAGTACTGTCACAGTCCATAAGGCTTGTCTTGGTACACTCCACTGTCGTACTGTACATTTTCCTGTGCTTCCATTGAGCTTACAGAAGAGGCTTGCTCTATTAAGGAATGTATTGGCCTATACTTGTTCACATCTCAGTAGATAAATGTACTGATGTTATATGTAACATGTGAAAAAAATGTACAAAGGTTGATGTTACTTAACAGACTTCTTTCTGCTTAATAAAATAATATTTTAACTGGATGCAAAACTTGCTGAGCTACAGTGTACTACTGTATGCTTAATAAATAATAGAATTTGCACATTTTCAAACTACTTCTGAGCAGTGCAAAGTCAATTTACTGTCAAAACAGACGTATTACATATACCTGAATCTGGTATGTTTGCAGTGTAGAAGATCAGCCATGTGGTGTTGGAACTGTATTAATCCAATCCACATCCTGAAAGGTCAAATATTGGATTACACAATGAAGTACTACAGAAGAGTAAAACTGAAATTCCCTGTTTGTTTAATTTTTAAAATGCAGAAACCGACAAGAACACATTCAGTGCAGCCAGAATGTCTGGCGTGAAGTACTGTAAAAGGGTAGCGCGGTAGTTTAGTATTCTTGTTGCTAGAGGGCATTGCATTTCAAAATAAACCACAGCAATTCTTCCCAGTGCATCCCCATTGCTTTCAGTATGTAATATCTACATTAGTACCTAATTTTCCTGCTTGAAACCATAAATATCGACAATGAAGTGTGTATATTTTTGCTCTAGGGAGATAATAAGAATTTTGGTAGCCAGGGTTACAAAACCAAACCAACTACATCAACATAGCGAGGCCTGGATATTTTATTTATGTTATACGTTTTTGCAATTCTGTCCTGCATCACATAAATAAGTGTCACCTCATTAAAATACGCCCTTCCTTCTCTTGTAACTCATTTGTCTCCCGACATCACATCATTCAGTTTTGTTCAATCATAAAATAGCTCCACCTCAAACGGCTTTGCTGCTCTGGCTCTGACTGTACTTTCATTTCACTTATCGTGTCTACTTTCCTCTTTGTTCACAGACAAACTCAGAAAAGGTGACACCAGGTGAATAACAGACGAAATAAAATAAGAAAAGAACTGGTGTTCTTTCACACACGAGCAGCATAAGTTGCTTTTAATCCAGAAAGGCCATGCAATATGTGTGGGTTAGAGGGAGGCGAGGATTAGAGTCATCCAACAGAAGAAGAGTTGAGACCAAGACAGCCCCTGACAGCTCAGTGATTCCCTAATGACACTGGGGCCAAATGGCCCGCTGCCATACCTGTCAAAAGTGGTGGAAAACCTCACCATCACAGCCCATTTCCTCTCACACGCTGCGACCCTGCAGCAGCGTTCAACCTTTTCCTGAATGCACACCACTGGCTCTGCTTTGAGGCCTGGGTGGGACTGGAGCAGATAACACAGCTTAATTATTCCCTGATTAGATGCATTGCTACTGTGTTTGTGTTCGTTTATGTCAATCTGGACAACTAATCAGTAGCTGTCATGATGCAAGGGATCAAAAACAGGGCCATTTATCAACAGTGACACCACACTCCCAGCAGGTCACCTACCTCCTCTCCATACCAAGCATCCCTCCACCACATCCTTCCCTGAAAAAGGCTCTTCCTGTCTAAATTCAAGGGGTTATTATGGGTAATGGAGGCTTGGGGAGCGCGATACAACTTTGAGGACCAATGAGCTAGTGGCGGGTCCTGGTGCTGCCGTAGTCATTTGACTATGGTCTTGAAATGGCAGCTCAAGCAGAAAACGCTGAATATGTGCCTCATATGACTTTTTTTTATGACCAAGTACCCCTGTGTCCTTGACAGCACTTTAATATAAATGCTGTTGATCTCCCTAAGGGGGCCACTGGAGCGGGTTGAGCTTGTCTTCTTATCTGGGTGCAAATTGAATCCGTTGGCTATGATAAGAGTAGAGACCTTCTAGGGACTTGACCCTCCCACAAATTCAACTTTCATCACGTTGACATGAGGTTAGCATGGTGGATAAGTGTGCTAATTTGTCTTTTCCCTTTTTTGTTGCCTGTCCGTATTTTTTTTACCTGTCTATCTGTGTGTGTGTGTGTGTGTGTGTGTGTGTGTGTCTTCATGTCTTCTGGTCTTTCCTTATCTGCTACTTCCTCTTTCTCACTCCTTTGTCAGTCCTCCTCACCTTAAACCCCCTTTTATTATTGACTCCACATGAGTTTCAAAAAAGCAATAAGAAAGAAAAAGCCTCTGTCAAATTGAAATGTAGAAACTACCAAGCATGCTGCCAAACAGTATTTTTTGGTGCCATTGGCTGAACATTAGGATCCATTTCTCCATTGGGAGGGGGAATCAAAGGAATATAAATAAAGCAGAAGTGGTTTGGAACCATGGTAGGATCACCTGAGACGGGAAAATAGCATTATCTTCAAACCACAGGAGGGTCCAAATTCATCATCATGACCAACACGATGGCACTTGTGGAGGGCTTTAATGCACCAAAGGGTTGATCGTGACAGCAGAAACCTCAAAGACAACAATAGGACCAACGAAATAGGACCACACTGTGTCATGGCGTAAACAAAGGGGCCTCATTATTAGCCAGCTGACTCCTCTGTTGTTCTCATTTTGCTCTCCTCATTAGATAACGAGCTCATTTGGAGCCCACCTGCTCTTACCTCGATGGGATGTGTGTACTGAAGCTTAATTTGTGTTCCTCAATCACATTGCCATGTACTGTAAAAAAATCAACCAGATGCAATCTTCTTGCCTGGCTAAGGCTGGCTTGACTGATGTTGCAAACTTGAAAATGATAAGTACTTATGCTGTATTTATAACTTTTGTGTGACATATTTTCACTTAAAAGTATAGATTTTTTTATAGCCAGGTGGTTAACAGAGCTGTCACTTTTTCTGGGCCGCAAGTAAATTTGGTCACGACTGACAGCGCAAACTTTGAGTGATAGCTTGACAGGTGTCACACACATACATACACAAGGTTCACCTTGAGCACCATCAGTGCATGGAGCACGTTCTTTAACTTGAAACACACGCGGTAAAATCTTCAATGAATTAGCCACCTTAGTCTTTCATTTGGCTGTTGGTTGGTTAGTTCATTAGGATCTCTTTGAGTCAATGGTTATTCTTCCAAAAACAGTCAGACTCGCACTGTGATTGAAATATAGGCAATAAACATATGCAACCTTGCATGATTTGGGTGGTAATGAATATGTGTATAAACATTTCCTTATATGCCCTTTCCATTGTTTACTGCTCACTTTATTCCCTGTTTGTTTTACTCTGTATGATCCTGTTTTGATCCCAAATAGTAGAAGGGAATGTTTTTGTGAGCCATTATTTTTTCCACAGTTAAGGTCAAGGACATAATGGGAGTTTCTTTAGAATTGCGAGTGATCTTTGATCTATACTGAAGCAATTGATAATGTTGCTGAACAATATACCTGTTGTACTGTCTGTTTATTGAGATTCATCGTTTCTTGGGCTTGAATTTGCCATGAGTTGTGATTTGAGCAATTGGCAAATGATTGTGTGGGTCCCTGAATTGCTTCAGACCGCTATTTAGAGTTAATGCTTTAAAAAAGTTGGACACACTACATCGTGTGAGATACTTTAAGTAATATCAAATTTAGCTGGCTTGATTTGAGCATACTTTATGTTTTATGCAAAATGCATACCCTAAATGAGGGTTTCTGGACAATATTTGTTTTTTTATGTTAATGGATATATATATATATATATACACCGATGAGCCACAACATTAAAACAACTTGCCTAATATTGTTTTGGTCCCCCTCGTGCCGCCAAAACAGCACTGACTCGTCCAAGCATGGACTCCACAAGACCTCTGAAGGTCTCCTGTGGTATCTGGCACCAAGACGTTGGTAGCAGATCCTTTAAGTCCAGTCAGTTGCGAGGTGGGGTCTCCAAGGATCGGACTTCTTGTTCCAGCACATCCCACAGATGCTCGACCGGATTGCGATCTGGGGGATGTGGAGGCCGAGTCAACACCTTGAACTCTGTCATGTTCATCAAACCATTCCTTAACCATTTTTGCAGTGTGGCAGTGTGCTGAAAGAAGCCACTGCCATCAGGGAATACTGTTGCCATGAAGGGGTGTACTTGGTCTGCTCCATCAATGAGCTATGGGTGCCCATGACCCTGTTGCTGGTTCACCGGTTGTCCACTTTTGGTAGGTACTAACCACTGCATACCGGGACCCGCAAGACCTGCAGTTTTGGAGATGCTCTCCGACCCAGTCGTCTTGCCATCACACTTTGGCCCTTGTCAAAGTCACTCAAATCCTCACTCTTGCCCATTTTTCCTGCTTCCTCAATCCTCATCCTTCCTCATCAATACCTAATACAGTCCACCCCTTGACAGGTGACATGTAATGAGATAATCAATGTTAGTCACTTCACCTATCAGTGGTATAATGTTATGGCTGATCAGTGTATATGGTATGATGCAGAATATGGAAAAGATTAGAGGTTCTTTAGAAAACAAAAAATAACATCTGTTTCTACAATATAAACAGGAACAGATAGGGATCACATTTTCTGGAGAGATGTAACATTGTTGTCGGCATTCATGATCTGCCCCATGGCAGAGTTACATAAAGGGCACAGCATACTTTATTTAATAAAAATAAACAAACTGATATGCTCAGAATGTTTAATAGATAGAGATGTACGTTCTAAACAAAGGATCTCTCCACTCAACATTCAGTGTTTTTTGAGAAGCAAAGAGTTGTATAGTTATACAGAAAATAACTTGACAAAGACAATCTTTTTTAACTTGAGACAATGGGAAGGTATTCTTACGGCTTGCAATCTGTTAAACTTTACAGTGCCTTTTTGTAAACATATTACAACCTTCTAGTCCCCGATGTAAAATCAATAAAGACATAAAACATTAATGTCAGGGAAATCATTTAAATTGTTTTGTGACTAAATAGAAAAAGTGTATGACAAAGTCTACACCTACAGGACTTTCATAACATGATGGATTAGACTTTAAACTATGTACCATAATATATTTTGAAACACGTTATATTTTATCCATTGATCACAAAATAGCATTCATTTTTTGCTTGTCGATATTAAGTCATGAACTTCAGGCAATTTCCTTTTCAATAACAGACTGAGAGTTTGTCTAGACCCTTTGCTATACCAAATACATGCAGCACAGCACAAATATACTGACAAGTCCCCCAGAAGTACCCTCTGCAGATAATTTTGTTTTCAGAACAGGAAAAGGTCCCTTGTACGATTTGTTTGCAAACCAAAATGTCCACTCCTGTAAAGTGGCAGTAGTACCACCTTAATCATCAGCATTGATCGTTTTCACATGCACAAGCATACACAGCTTACTCATCCCCTCACTTTCCATCCCCCCAAAATGGTGTTATCATTGTGACGGCTAGTGCCTCTAGAGAAAAGTATTGATCGTTAGTCAGGTCAGATGTTTCATATCCCAATATATTTCATACTGAAGCAAGCAGCACTGCAGTGATTTGCTTCGTTCTCTGATCATTCGAGCATTAATTAAAAATTAATGAAGAGGAACAATATTCTGTCTACACCCAGTTTAGCACTAAAACTACGTCACTTCTTACTACTACTCATTTTACTTACTCCGTAAATAGTCATTGAAGTACCATAAATGTCATCTTATAATATAAGGTTTACTTTCAATCGAACAACTTGTTTTAGGTGTTTATTGCTCACAACAAATGCCTTTTGACTAGGAAAATCCATTCAACTTGTTCCATCCCACACATTCCATAGTTGCATGGTAGATTTAATTGTGGTCAATTTTGTGCTCTCCGAACAGACAAGGCATGGATGAGGACCTGTCAGTGTGGCTCAAATTCCCTCATTTGCTTTCATCTGCCTCATCAGTTTTTTTTCCCAGAGAAAATAATGTGTAACAGACCACAGTCATGAGTGTCTATTCTTCTGGCATCTAACTACAAATTTCACACAGCTACGGAATATATTTTAGACACAATGTGATTAATATAAAATTGTACATTACCCTCAGTCTAAAAAAAAGTATTAGGACCGTGAGATCCACTAAACAGCAACATTTACAATAGTCCAATTTAAAATGGCATTTTACTGGCTATTTCACATTTTCCCACCTTGCTCATAGAATAACATTACCAGTATGACATTGTAGCAAATATCAGACAAATATCAGAATTGACCTTCAACAGACCCTTGATGAACCAGTTGGTAGATACCTTGGGCTAAAGAAACAAAACATGGGTGCACAATAGAAGTTTTAGGAGTATTTGGTTGTGTATTGTGTATTTTATGTCAAGCAAGAGATACATTACAGAAAGAGGAAGGGAACAAGCAGTTACAATTATATCTATATATTCTAAATTATGTATGTCCGATAACTGTCCAATGTGTTTTTTTATTACAAATGCATTATCCTTGTGGAAGGTAGGAAACCCGGTAAGTATATCTAGTATTCAAATATTATCAAGCAGTAGAAAGCTTTTTAATCTAGTCAGAATTTGTTTCAGTTCAACTATGCAATTAAAGACTTTAGGTTATTCAATCATTTAACACCCTGGTTATGTTCAAACCTTTTCAGTAACAGACTATTCCGTTTAGCACAGAGACACCACCTGCTGGACGACTTCACAAAGCGCATAAGTCTGAAGCGTCAGAAAAAGTTGGCAGACAATAAGACTTGTCCGGTGTGATCCTAGCTTTTGCTTTTGAGGCTTCTCCCCTCATTACCACCTAAATACATTTTTCGAGTATTATAGAATATCAAGATTGCATACTAACGTAAGAGTACACTGCAGCTTTGAAGCTATTTAAAGTGTTTAGCGGTGTCCATATCTTCCACTTGTGTACTGTCCATGTCAAGGGTCAAAGTGTCGGAATGTGGGTCAAAAGAGGAACAGGGGGATTGAATGTTTTATCTCTGCACCACAGTTCAACCAATGCAAGCAATTAATTTAGATTATTCACTGTGGAACTGTAAATGGTGGCTCTCATAGTCAGTATCATCTCTATGAATTTTTAAACAAAATTTGAATTTTGTGGATAAACATAAAAAATAAAAAGGGTCAAATGACTTGCAGCAACGGCTGCCAAAAATAACCAATACAATTATTGTAAAATCTCCAAATACAAAAAGTGCAAAAACAATAAATTCCAAGAAATTACCATTAAAGGTTTTGCCAAGAAACACTGTTTCCCTATATCATTAAGATCAAACACCTTCCATAAAGTGATTGCACCAAAAGTTCAGCAGAGTAAAACTGTTATTTTACAGATATTTCCAAATTCATTACAGGGACACACCTTCCTTAAACTGACTGCACTATAAGTTCAGCAGAGAATAACTGTTCTTTTTAAGATATTTGCTAAATCATTGCAATCTAACACTTCCCATGAAGTGAAAGTTTCACAGAGAAACACTATTATTCATTGCCAAAACATGGAAATTTCATCTTCACCCTTGTCACAGATAGCAATAAGAGCAATCATGCAACGAAACAAGTTCATGGTGCTCAACAACACTAGTAGTGTAGGCCTATGGGTTTGTCTGAATATGAGGAGTGGAGGACGCCCTAGTTTGGGCCGATGGAGCCTGCATGCTGCAGTACTGGTGAGGTGCGCTCGCCGGGAAAGGGAAATGGCGCTTCTCCAAAGTCTTGTCCCAGGCAGGTGACCTATACATACATAATTGGCATGAAGTAGGTCTAGCGCCCAACTACTACTCATCATGTTTGTGGTCGTTACCTGCCTCCTCTCCTTTAGAGCATGTGAAGACCCAAGTGGGACTCTTTCAGCTGTCAATCCCTGCCCTGGCACTGGCATCCATCCAGACAGGGTCGATGCATTGTGTTCTGAACCCTTAGATTATTATTGTTATTATTATTATTATTATTATTATTATTATTATTTACACAGTCTTAACCAACCGAAATCAGGTCTCTTTTCCAGCAGTGCCCTGTTTAAAGGCAGAATATATAAATTACAACAAAAAATAAATAAAAAATAAGCAAAACTAAATAAAAATGTTAACAATACAATATTTACAATACAGTACAATATTTAAGATTCAAGCAAAACAACACTCTTCAGCTCCAAAATCCTCCAGTAAAAGATGTGGAGAACTGATGTGGGGTTTCTTAGACAGACTAGTATACTTCTATTGGATTGCAACGCGTTTTGTTTTGTTTCATGTTTCATGAATTGCCTTTCTAAACAGGGCACTGCTGCAAAATAGGCTTTGTATCAGTCAGTCAACCCTGTATAAATAAATAAAATAATAACAATAAGTGTAATAGGCCTATTAAATTGAACTATGTTGGGTAATCTACTCCCCCAAAGGCTCAGTTTACGCCTGAATCCTGATGTTTTCATTTTTATACTGTAAAGATAGAAAAGGGGACGCAGTACATAGAAATGCTTAAATCTATCGCACCTCATTGTACTGCTGCACCTTCAAGACATTAGGGTTGCTAGTGTTGCTGGTGTTGTCATTTTTGTTTGTATGGCAAATACCCTAAACAATTGTAAACAATGACTGTTACTTCCCCGCAGGTTACGAAAGTGCGTAATTACGTCAATGACAGACGTTCCCCGTATAAATACTTGCGTGTTGACGTAATCTATCTCTTCCCTGCCTAAGCCCGCGTGAGGTGGGCAGTGTACAATTCGTGATTCTTTCTACATAAAGTGCATCGTAAACAATCCATCACAATGGTGAGTTATGTAAATTAACTAACATGCGGCACACCTGCTTATTGTACGTATTTTATTAACCATACGATTATTGATGATACAAAATCGTTAAATCTATTTCATTTCGTATTGTAAGTTACGGTATCTTGAACAAAATGGCAACCATCTTATGTTGAGGCGCACCGCTGCGGTGCTGGCATGAGCTGCAAAGCAAGACTATAAAGTGAAACGTCTTGCCATACAATGGGTTTAGGTACAGTTAGCCTGTATAGTTAAATCTTTCAATTACCTATATCCGGCTCAGCAGGTTGACAGTTGTTACAGAGATCGAGTTTCCAGATGTGAGTGAGGGTTTGAGACCACGACCGGTAAAGCCGTTGCTAGCTAACGTTAGCTAGTTGACGCGTTAGTGCCGGGCGTTTTCCTCAGGAAGTCCTGCTGGTGCGGTGTATCAGGCCACAGTTGACGTTAGTCATTGTCACGTTTTAGACTGCCCTGGCACAGATGAAATGTTTATCTAACGTTCTGATCCTGCGCTACCGGTTTAGATGTCTCAAAATGACGATTGCGTACAAGTTAGTTTGTACACGTGGCCTGTTCTAGAATCAAGGGTTGGCCCCGTTACTTTGTCTTCGCCGGTGGCGTCAAGTTGCTCGAAATGGTTAGCGTCGGTGCAAACTTACACTGTCGTCACCGTTACATGACTAATTTAGCTGAAGCCAGTTTAGACTGTCGTATTTAATTTGCAACCTTAAATTTGGTGTTGGTTAGTACTTCAGGTTAACTTAACGGCTGCCAAACACCGTAGCGTCATAGTTGGCTGATTAAACACTCAACATGATTTTACAATTTTAAATTTGCGCGAGTTTATTTCTACACTGCCTAATGTTCTGTTCGGGCATGTTGACAGCCTTGTGCTAGCATTGGTGTTTGTCAGCTGGGCTGCAATGGTTGAGTCAGCTTAACCACAACAGCATTCATGCAGTATGGCAACATTCCCTTTTAAAGAAGAGAATCAGCAGTTTCTGGAAGTTTTGTGTTGTATTCAGGTTGAACAAAGCCCATTTGAGCAATGGGTCTCTGCTACATCAAAAATGGTGATTTAGAAGGCATTACATAGTCTATAACTTTAACCCCATGTGTTTTTTTCTGACACCGAAATATTTAGTATTATCGTTAAATGTTAAACTATGTCTTTCTCCAGGTGAACTTTACTGTAGACCAGATCCGTGGTATCATGGACAAAAAAGCCAACATTCGCAACATGTCTGTGATTGCACACGTGGACCATGGCAAATCCACCCTCACTGACTCGCTGGTTTCTAAAGCTGGAATCATCGCCTCCGCCCGTGCTGGAGAGACCCGTTTCACCGATACCCGAAAAGATGAGCAGGAACGCTGCATCACCATCAAGTCCACGTAAGTGTCCCCCTGCCAAGTGTGGACAGATAACGGCCACGTACTGGATTTAATTAACTTAAGTTGGTGTTTGGTTGATGTAGGTCTCAGAGCACAAGTAATTAGCTCAGCGTCTTTTAAATTTTTTTACCATGCCAGTCAAGTTTGGACACTTGCCATTCAAGTGAATTCAAAGTTTCCTTAATTTTGGGAATGAAGAAATTAATGCCCTTTACCATCCTCCCATTATAGTTTATTGTATGGGTCAGAATTGGTGCCATATACATTTTCTGACCTGCTCTCACTATCTCCACAGCGCTATCTCTCTGTTCTATGAGCTAGATGAGAACAACTTGGCCTTCATTAAGCAGAGCAAAGATGGCTGCGGATTCCTTATCAACTTGATTGATTCTCCTGGGCACGTAGACTTTTCCTCCGAGGTGACTGCTGCCCTTCGTGTCACTGATGGAGCCTTGGTTGTGGTAGACTGCGTATCTGGTGAGGAGGAACAAGATTAATACACTAGTTAACATGGTTATTTAAATCCCTACTAATGATTGTACATGTCTTAAAGATTCCCCTGATTGAAACTGTTCTGTACCCCCTCATTGGATCTGTATATGCAGAAGATAAAATTAATCAAAAATCTCATATATTTACACACTTATGACCAATCAATGCAAATGAGCTAAAATATTCTATAACTGCGTCATACAGCGAAATTTCAATCTCAGCGCAAAAAAGTGGCAGCAGTGCCATCATCAGACTGGTTAGACAAATAGCAAGTGTCCAATACAATGCACAGCCTCCTTCCCTTCAAGCTTGTTTTGGACATTATGCCAGGTCAAAGAGGACAACTTGACAGTATGTAAACATAGTTCAACAAAGATCAAATGTTGTAGCAATACGGCAAACATCAAGTTTGTGGAGACTAGAGGTCGACCAATAGGGGATATTTAAGGGCCGATGAATAACGATAGTTTGGAGCAGGAAAAAGCCGATAGCTGATTAATCGACCGACATCCTTCTGTGGTCAACATGGGTCTCTCACGTCTCACCCACTTTCCACCAACGCAAACCTAGTGCTGGTTTGCAAGCTTGCTAAACGTTGCTTATTTTTGATTTCATTGCTGTTTTCTAACCTATGATAGCACCTCCAATTTTAACGTTTCATAGACATATTATACGACAAAATCTTCGCCTTGTGAATCATACAGTGTCATTTTGTAAGGTGGGATTTATAATGTTCCTCTCAGGACCGTTTCATTGCGACCAACAAGGACATCGACCAGGTACCATGGTTACAAGGGTAAACCTTAGCGCGCTATGGTTACGAGGGTAAATATTAGCACGCTATGGTTACGACGGTTAAAGTTAACACTGCAAGATATGGAACGATTGATTTATGGAGCAACAATAACAGTTTTGACAGTAGATATCAGGACACATAGCTGGAGACTACGGTCAGCAGGGCTGACCGCAAGCACACTTTACAATTTCCCCAGTTTATCGGCCAATATCGGCGCACAGTTCTACTGATAACGATAGTTTGTAAAACGTCATATCAGCGCCGATTACTCCGCATACAGATTAATCGGTGGACCTCTAGTGGAGACAAATCCTCTCTGGCTTCACTTCAGTTTCTTTCTTTTTTTTAAGCTTCACCTTCATCAAATAAACAGTTCAAACGTCATGATTCTGTGCGTATTCATTTCAAAATAAGTTTTGTTTGGTTTTGATTAATTAGAAACTTCCTATGTAGCAGCTCTTAACTCAAATCTTGCCTAACACTGTGTTCACTATATTTTCAGGCGTGTGTGTGCAGACTGAAACTGTGCTGAGGCAGGCCATTGCAGAAAGGATTAAGCCCGTCTTGATGATGAACAAGATGGACCGTGCCTTGCTGGAACTGCAGCTGCAGCCAGAGGATCTGTACCAGACTTTCCAGCGTATCATTGAGACCGTCAATGTCATCATTGCCACTTATGGAGAGGATGAGGGTGGACCCATGGGCAACATAATGGTATGCCTCTGGGGATTTGAACTAGACTTGTATTGTAGATACCAGGACCTCACTTGTTTTGGTAAGGTTTTGTAGCAAGCTAACTAACTCTAAACTCTGCAGATTGACCCAGTTGTTGGAACAGTTGGCTTCGGATCAGGCCTGCACGGCTGGGCATTCACCCTGAAGCAGTTTGCAGAGATGTACGTTGCAAAGTTTGCTGCCAAGGGTGAGGCCCAGTTCTCACCTGACGCACGCTGCAAGAAGGTCGAGGACATGATGAAAAAGCTGTGGGGAGACAAGTATGTATATTTGACGATAGACAACCAGTTGATGGCAGGTGACCTAGCAAGAGCTTTACTTTGTCACCAAGCATTCACATTAATATACTGTGTTTGTGTAATCCTTACCCTGCACATGAAAATGACTAACAAGGCAATTTTTTCTTTCAAGGTTTTTTGACGTTGCAGCTGGTAAGTTCTCAAAGGCTGCCAATGGCGCTGACGGCACCAGACATCCCAGAACTTTCAGTCAACTTGTTTTGGATCCAATCTTCAAAGTAAGTACTGGAAGGAAGGATGGCTTGGGAGGAGTAGTTTTACTGTTATACTGTGGAAGCCTTTGATAGACCATTTGACTGCTCATTTTGGCTCTCGAAGTTTCCATCAGGATGTGTTTGCCAGAGAGTTAAAATATGCTTGTGTTTGTGTATGAGATATTTGACTTAATTGCCTAGATGGGTAGCTTTTCAGGAATTCAGAGCCCCTGGTGTCCATCTTAAGGCTTTTGGTGTAATGTGTTCAATATGGAGAAACTCAGGAGACTTAAACTATTTCTTAAAACATGGGGGTAGATATTATTTATATGCCTGCGTATGATGTTTACAATTCTTCACTTTGACCTGATTGTCCAGTGATGTGAACCTTCAGTCTGATGCAGAGCATGGGTAGTTGCATTATTTTAAATTGTTATTACTGTTTTTTTAACCAACACCTTTGGCAAATTGTTGTCTGTACTTAGATGTTCGACGTCATCATGAACTTCAAGAAGGAGGAAACTGCCAAGATGCTTGAGAAACTCAACATCAAGCTGGACACTGAGGACAAAGAGAAGGAAGGCAAGCCCCTGCTGAAGGCCGTGATGCGTCGCTGGCTGCCCGCTGGAGAGGCTCTGCTTCAGATGATTGCAATCCACCTGCCTTCCCCTGTCACCGCCCAGAAGTACCGCTGTGAGCTGCTCTACGAAGGACCTGGAGACGATGACGCAGCCATGGGTAAGGCTTTTGAATTGGACTGACAAGATTTTTTTGTTCAAACCCAGGGATCTCACCAAGAATATTCACTCACTTTGCCAGGAATCAAGAACTGTGATTCAAAGGCTCCCCTGATGATGTACATCTCCAAGATGGTGCCTACCTCTGACAAGGGTCGCTTCTATGCCTTTGGACGAGTCTTCTCTGGTACCGTCTCTACTGGCATGAAGGTGCGCATTATGGGACCCAACTTTGTTCCTGGAAAGAAGGAGGATCTGTACCTCAAGCCCATCCAGAGGTCAGTTCAAATTGACTCATTAAATGTCTGTGTGCAAGAATTGGGTTAAAACGGATTGCTATCTTGATTTTTTGACTTAATGTCAAATTTAAGATGTTCGACACCACACCTGTAATGTCTATGTAACCAACCTATAGGGTAACTTTAGCCTGAAAACAATTGTATTTCTACTTTCTCCCAATTATGCAATATGCAATATGATGGACCGTGAAACTATGTATACATTTCTCTGGTCTTGGATCAAGCTTGAGAGCTTAGTATTATCACCATGGTGAAACATAATGTTTAAGGTCCAGTTCAAGTCTTAGTGCTTGGTGGTAAATTGGGAGCAGTAGTTGCTCAAACTGTAATGCTTTTGTTATCTGTGGTTGTTATAAAGTTGGTCTTGAAACTAATGTACAAATAAAAAAAGTACTTGATGCCTTGCTCGTTGGCTATGTGCCTTTAGACATGTTAACACGGAAGGCTGAATGACCTAGCCTGTAAATTGAGAATGCATGGCTGAAATGTCACATTTGACAAAAACAATGTCCTTGAACCCTAATCCTATTAGGACTATTCTGATGATGGGACGTTACACTGAGCCCATTGAGGACGTGCCATGCGGCAACATCGTGGGGCTGGTTGGTGTAGACCAGTACCTTGTCAAGACCGGTACCATCACCACCTATGAGCAGGCCCACAACATGAGGGTGATGAAGTTCAGCGTCAGCCCTGTCGTCAGGGTAGCTGTGGAGGCAAAGAACCCAGCTGACCTCCCCAAGCTGGTGGAAGGTCTGAAGCGTCTGGCCAAGTCGGACCCCATGGTGCAGTGTATCATTGAGGAGTCCGGAGAGCATATCATCGCTGGAGCCGGCGAGCTTCATCTGGAGATCTGTCTGAAGGATCTGGAAGAAGACCATGCGTGCATTCCACTGAAGGTAATTGGTGACAAGCAACAAAAAATTGTTTGGTATTTTCGTGGTATTAAAAGAAACCTTGAGTGAGACTAATTGTATACAAATTCAAAGATTTCATGTAAATTGACCTGAACTGTTCCTCATTTTAGAAATCGGACCCCGTTGTGTCCTACAGAGAAACTGTCACATCAGAGTCCAGCATCATGTGTCTGTCAAAGTCTCCCAACAAGCACAACCGTTTGTTCATGAAGGCCCGTCCCTTCCCCGATGGCCTGGCCGAGGATATTGAGAAGGGCGATGTCGGTGCCCGTCAGGAGCTGAAGGCCCGCGCACGTTACTTGGCTGACAAGTTTGAGTGGGACGTTGGAGAGTCTCGTAAGATCTGGTGCTTCGGCCCCGACGGAACTGGCCCTAACCTGCTGATGGACGTGACCAAAGGAGTGCAGTACCTGAATGAGATCAAGGACAGTGTTGTGGCTGGCTTCCAGTGGGCCTCTAAAGAGGTGAGGTGGGATGGATGGAAGTGGGCCGGTTAGATAGATGGACGGGGCTGTGATTATTGAAATTTACAAAACAATAACGGGGGTGGGGGGGAAACTATTCATATTCCAACTGGGTTTTCAATCGAGACATGTGGCATCTACAGATGTTCAGCTTGGTACTAGTAAAATAGGTTGCACATGCCCCTAAAGAGAATTTGTTTTCCACATAACAGCATGCTTGAAAATGGGGATGCACTACAGGTAATTAATTATTTAGTTGCCTGTTTATTTAGTGTCCCCCGTTAGTATAGTGGCCATTTCAATGACCAGTATCTCACATGTTGGAATGAACTGCCACTGCATACTAATCTTGAGGTCATTTTTTTTAGGGTGTCCTATGTGAAGAGAATATGCGTGCCATTCGCTACGACATCCATGATGTGACCCTACACACTGATGCCATTCACCGTGGTGGTGGCCAGATTATTCCCACAGCCCGTAGAGTGCTGTACGCTTGTCAGCTGACTGCAGAACCCAGACTAATGGAGCCTGTGTACCTGGTGGAGATCCAGGTATAAACCTTCCCTTATCCTTTGCCACACTCAGTTTTTGGGTGTGAAGTTAATGCATATTATCGTGCTTTCTTCCCTACTGCGTTGTCTTATACTGTATTTGTGTTGGCCTATTCACAAAATGAACTGTCATTGTTGAGGATTCACTTGTGCCTAAACTATTATTAACTGAGCTCTGTTTGAATCCTCTAGTGTCCCAAGGAAGTGATGGGAGGAATCTATGGTGTGTTGACCCGAAAGCGTGGGCACGTGTTTGAAGAATACCAAGTCACAGGAACCCCCATGTTTGTGGTCAAGGCTTACCTCCCTGTCAATGAGTCATTTGGTGAGTGGCTTCTTCACATACTGCTTCAGTTGTCTTCAAGATTCTACTGCCTTGAAATGAATGACCTGTATGCTGAATCCACTGTGTACTGTGTAGGTAGTAACCTTTATTTCTCACCCATAGGTTTCACTGCTGACCTTCGCTCCAACACCGGTGGCCAGGCATTCCCACAGTGCGTGTTTGACCACTGGCAGGTGCTCCCAGGAGACCCCATGGAGTCTTCCTCCAAGCCCTTCCAGATTGTGGCCACTACACGTAAACGCAAGGGGCTCAAAGAAGGCATCTCTGCGCTGGATAACTACTTGGACAAATTGTAAAAGGCCGGCCCGCTCCTCGATTCTCCCTCCCTTTCAAATTCCCTTCCTTCCCACTGTTGGACAGGACTGTACAGATCACCTTGAGCACTAACTATATTAAGTTTGCCAAAAGGATTGTCGAGACAATATAAACAATTAGAAATGATGTAAACCATAAATAAAACCAATGAATAAAAAATTTAGTCTTGATTTGCATTGTAGTTCTGATGCATACGATCAAAATGCCTTGTTAGTACGTTGTAGAACACATCTTCAACCGGTTGCATCTAGCGCGAAGCAGTTTAACGATATTAAGGATTATTATACTAAAGCGACATCCCAGTTGGACTTGATTCTATTTGGCCACAATCGCCAAAGCCTCTAACTTTTTAAGTATAGAACACACTTGGTTAGCATGCATTTGAGAATCACTTTTCTGATCTGCACGAAATAAGACACCTTCACATAAGTTGGACCTTGTCAATGTATTTAAAGTTGCTTTAACGTCATACTTGAAATAAATACATGAGCTTAAATTGTCAGCATTTATGGGGGTGTATATAGACTTACAAACTAGTTGGGCTCTGATGGAAGTTACACTTCATTACACAATACATTCTGGAGTTTTTGTGAATGGTGCAGTGCATCTAGATAATTTCATGTTGAAAGGTGGATGTAGTTCCTCAATACCCTACAGTGTTAGCATTATTTCTGTTCGTGTTGGCATAATGGTTTCTGGTAATATTTCTGAATGTCACAACAATAGCACTCATTCTCATCTGAACACATGGGCACATCAAAACACTTCCGCAACGGTGAGAATGCCCAAAATATAATTCTGTTTTTAAATGTTTCATCAAATGTTTCAGTGCCACCTCACAGGGGTAGTATTACCACGAACAGTTGTAGATCTTTTCAGCTTGCAAATATGTTTGGACGTTTACATAATGCGTTACTTGCACAAAAGGCTCTCCACCTGCTTAAAACGTGCAATTCTAACCTTGCCAGTTGAGCAACAATGTTCACCGTGAAATGAAGAAACAGGCTCAACACCCTCCAGTTCAGGAAAACTGACAGCGGGGCCTGAGGGTTGTTAAAGTGATCGCAGTAAACCCAGTATGTGTGCGCGCGCGTATACGTGTTTATATGTACCTGTAGCAAACTTTTCCAAGCACCTTTCGCTTGTTCTCTTGAGCTGACTGAAACTGCTGTTTCTAGGGTTCTGCATATTTTGTGAGTGTAAAAGGCCCAACATTTAGGGAAATGGGTGTTACCCAGAGGCACCGCTGAACATATAGGGTTAAAGAAAAAAAATTATTTGTTTCGTAACGTCTCCAGAATTTCTGAACCAGTAGTTCAATTATTTATAGAAGGATTGCAACAACGCAGACATCTGAATAAAAAACTAAAACAAAGAAAATCACATACACACAATGACGAGAAAATACCTATAATGACGACGACTATCACGACGACGCATCCCGCTGCCAAAGCGCGGTTCAACAGTGCCATCTGACGATCATTAACAGCCTGGTTTGCTGTAAATAATTAATGAAAACCCTTGACAATAATGTATTAATAACATTAATACATGTAATAATCAAATTTTAATCTGTCTGAAAATGAAACAATCAACATTTTCCGGGAAGGAAGTCTGGAGAGAAAAATATGATAATGCATGATTGTTTAAGTCAGAAGTAAGAAAACTATTTTCATGATTAGCAGTCAACGTTGATAAATAGGAATAAATCTCACAATTGAATTATGCTACTCAATCAATAAAAAACCTTCATCATCATCTTTTTTCGAGGGTTCTGTGAGTTATTGTGAACTTTTCTAAAATAACTTCTACTATTTCAAATATAGCATTCTCCTTAAAAATTATCTAATAGGCTATTCGTGTATCATGGTTTTCAACTAAGTTAATACTTCATAAATATTATACAAAAAATAAATAAACTGCTAAATGTGACTTAATATTGCACTTGAGCTAGCCAATCATCAAGCGTTTTCATCAAGCCGTACTTTTCGGCCAATCAGCAGAAATACGCACTTCCTGTTTAGTACTTCAGCATTGTGTCTGGTTAATGGGTGAGTTTTGCACGTAAACGCTACCTTAAATGCACAATGCTTTTATAATTAACTATAATTTCAGTTTGCATTTATTATATTTTTACTGTAATGTCCATATACGTATTTCAATACATCCCCCTTTTCACAGAGGGTAGCTAATTTCGATGTGAATCTTACATTGTTCTTTCCATGTTAAGTTGCAAACTGCTACGTTAGCTTACCATGTTGCTACGCCGTAAGCCTTAACGTAAGGGTAGCACTTCATGAAATGAGTAGATACTCTTCTGCTCGTGTAACTAATGTTGAAAGGCACATTAATTTACCTGTAACACATCCATGTAACTTAGTGCTCCAATAATGTGCATAAATAGGCTATATACAATGTGCATGAGATCAAAGTAAAAGCTATGTCCGGCTAATGTCAAATGATGTGAAAGTGAACAAGTTGTTTGTCTATCACAGATCACTGTGTGTCAGCAGGTTTATTTAGCTGATGCCCTACTTATTCGGGAAAGGGCAGAAAACATGCCCTATCCAATATGTGTAGGCAACTTCTTGTAGATCCAGACATAAGATACATTACAATATCTTAGAAATAAATTTAATGTTAGGTCAACGGTGCACATTCCCATAAAGCTTCTCACTTTGACTAGTTAGTTGTTCTGCATAATAACCCCTTTTTAACTGTCCATTACAGAAATCGACTAACCATGGGAGGAGTGAAGCAGGAACAGAATGACATGCCAAATTCCAGAGGCCCGCAGTCATCCGATACAGTACAAGAAGAGGCAAGACATGGGAGACTAACCAGCTAGTAACATCTGTGTTAAACGTTTAAGTGACAGCTTTCAGTCCACAGTAAAGCATGTTGTGCAATAGTAAACAGTTGATGTATTTTTTGCTTATTGGGATTGGAGTCTAAATGTTAGAAATGTCACAACGTTATCTGAGGTGCTGGTTAGCTTCTATATTACATTGTAGCAGATAACGCAAAGAACAAACACGTCTTTATTACTGTCGGCAACAAGAATCTCCATATAATTTTTTACAGCCTGCCAGGAAGAGAGGTTGGCCTAAGGGGAAAAAGAGGAAGAAGGTTCTTCCCAATGGTCCCAAGGCACCAGTCACAGGTTACGTCCGCTTCTTGAATGAACGTCGAGAGCATATCCGAGCCCAGTATCCGGACTTGCCCTTCCCAGAAATTACAAAAAGGCTAGGGGCAGAATGGAGCCGACTGGCCATCAATGATAAACAGGTAACCTGAAGATAGAGAGAGACAAAGAAGAGGTGCCCAATTAAAGTACATAAGTATTTGACATTGTAACATATTTTCTGGCCAACGAGGGGTAACTGTAATACAACAGCCAGACGTATGTCAGAGAGACTAATTATTGATGTGTTTTTGGACTGACAGCGCTACCTGGACGAGGCAGAGAGGGAGAAGCTGCAGTATGCACAGGAGCTCAAGGAGTATCAGCAGAGTGAGGCCTATCAGATCACCAGTGCCAAGATCATTCAGGACAAGAAGGTGAAGAGAGGTAACAAATGCTCTCTCACATTTCAGAAGATCAAGATGCTGGCAAATTATTGTTTCATATGGTTATTGAATGTGTGTTTAGATTCTTTATATTTGTAAAATGTATTTACATTATATGTGTGCCAAGGGTAAGTGTGCTTGAAGATTTGGTCATATAAGGGCTACAAACAACAAATTGTGAGTCACATTAATTCGGGGCACTAAGCAGTTGTGGTTTTCTATCAGTAGTGTAATTATATGATATCAATAGTTTACAATATTAATTACAAACTAAGGACAGAGGTTGTTAAATGAATTGCCAATATAAATGTGTATTACAAAACATTATGCTGTGCAAGTGGAAAACTGAAACCTAACTTTTCATACTGAGATTTCTTTGTGTTTGGATCAGATAGTTGCTCAAATAAATTATATATCTCATAGGAATGAAACTATCTTACAGACTTAACTTTGGCTTAAAATATACCTTTATGCCTGCACTTAATTTCCGGGCATGGCTACTAGACTCCCAACATCTTGTCATTGTACAGTCAGGTCTTGTTAGTCATCCTTGAACTGTAAAAGTACTCTAAGTAAGTCTTTGGATTGCTGTAAAAATGTAAACCCATTGGCAGCCATGCATGTGTCTTGTCTGCATACTGGATATGTATTCTAAATTAGCAAGGGTTTACATTATGAGCTAAATTAGTTCTATGCTGACATGCTCATCATATGGTGAATAATTTTGTGCCACTGAATAATTAGGAAGTGAGATTAAGTGCATATATCTCTGTACATATTTGTTTTTTAAATATTAGTTTGGAAAGCGGATGTTTTTGTTTGTCTGTTTAAGAAGATTCCCCGTCTGTCATTATCAACGCTAGCTCTGGATTAGGCTTACCAAAGGTACATGGTCTCTTTATCTTTTACCTATCACATACTACAAATATCTATGTTCACAGATATTCCATAACTTGGTTCACTGATCATTCGTGCCTTTTATTTTCTAGGGGTCGGATCTGTCCAGATTTGATGTTCCTATATTTACAGAAGAGTTCCTAGACCAGAATAAAGGTAAGGGATATTTTTGCCTCAGTTTAACTCCACAGACTGTTCTTTCTTCCTCTTTGCTTTTTGGTTAAGAGTTGTTTGTTCCCTTATTTTTTCCCAGCACGGGAGGCGGACTTGCGGCGCCTGCGAAAAGCCAACGTTGAGTTTGAGGAGCAGAATGCTGTCCTGCAGAAGCACATCAAGGACATGTACAATGCCAAGGAGCGTCTGGAGGCAGAGCTAGGGCAGGACGAGCTCCGCACCCAGGCCCTCCACAGGCACCTGCTGGCCATCAAACACACCCTGGTCAACAGCCTCTCCTCGGTGGCCCTGCCAGGTCAGTGCTATCACAGCAGGGAAATACTTTAAAGGAGTCTTCTAATAATATTTGGCCCGGTTGGCCGTACAGGGCTTAAACCTAGTTCTGGACTAAATCTCACTGTCAATGGAGATTCTCCATTGAAAATGTTTTTCAGTCTAGGACTTGGCTTAATCCCTGTACGGGCAACATGAATTACATGAATTACTTTAATGCATACTTCCTTGATTCATATTTTATGATTTCAGTATTTTAAAATCCGCTCAGTAGTCAGCCACAGTTCCTGGAAAAGTCACCACGCATAACTAGGCTCAGGTGGTGTAGAAATTGCAATAATCAGCCGTTACATTGCAGTATACAAAAAACTGTTGTACTTGTACAATGTATGTGTATTTATTATGTATGTCTTACAATGTATGTGTATTTATTATGTATGTCTTACAATGTATGTGTATTTATTATGTATGTCTTACAATGTATGTGTATTTATTATGTCTGTCGTACAATGTATGTGTATTTATTATGTCTGTCGTACAATGTATGTGTATTTATTATGTCTGTCGTACAATGTATGTGTATTTATTATGTATGTGTATTTATTATGTCTGTCTTACAATGTATGTGTATTTATTATGTATGTCTTACAATGTATGTGTATGTATTATGTATGTCTTGCACTTGGAAGGTTATCCTTTTCACATCATTAGTATTTAGCAACAGCATTACCCAGTAGAATCACATGGAAGACACCATACATATTGTTCTTGGTATACACAACTGCTTGAACTTGTGCTTGACCTTTTACCCCCAGGTACCGGTGAGACCCCATCCCTAGGGAACCTGGACTCTTACCTGAGCCGTCTGAGCGGCGCTCTGGAGAGCAATCCCAATGAGCACCGTGCCTTGCTCACCCAGCTCCGCGACGTGCTGGCCCACCTGGACAGGTGATTGCTCCAGCCAAATGCCTATTTTCATGCAGTCGTATACACACTTTTCTAATATGACAGAACCCTTATGGAAGCTATTAGTTCATGGAAAATGGAACCACCCATAAAACTGGTTTTGTTTTTGCAGTGAAAAACTATGAAGAGGCTTCATTGCTACGTACATTCCTACATGACATGGATGGATGGATGGATGGATGGGTGACTGTCTTGCTGGTATTACAATACATCAGACCTATGTCCTTTATACTACCGGACATGGATATGATGGATATCATAATCATTTCCAGTAGCATGACAGCCAGCCAAACACAATACAATAGTGCATATCTGTATGTCATTACTTCAGGGTACATTACACGTGTGAACCTCCACATACTGGTGTCGCACTGTGGGGTAGAGGAGGCCAAGGTGGCTCATAAAGGTGACCATAATAAAAACGCCTTGTTTGGCTGCAGCTATATTTTATATTCAACCAGTTTACCCACTTTTTGTGGACCTTTTTTGGAATGCTTTCACCTTTTAAATATACGTTAAAAAAGCAGGATTAATTGTAAATGTCAAAAAGAGGGACAAGACAAGTTAAAACGTTAGATGTTTGAGATTGTATAGATATTATCTGATTAACAGGGTGGTAGGATGGGTAGATTATGTGGTTTTGGAGTGTGACTAGTAAAGCTTGGACTTAAGGGTGTCAAGTGGAATGTTTGTCAAGTGGAATGTTTGTATCTTTGTTATTTGTATAAACTGTGAAGTGGAAATGTTTTACATGAATTTGCAATAAATGTGAATCAATGCATTTCCCCTTATGTTGTGGTAAGCGGGTCTTCTCTGCTTGATAGTTTCTATTAGTTTCATATTATGAGTAAGGCATAGTTATACATGTAACTTTTAAATGACTAAAATTGTTTTGTTGGTTTCTGATAGAATGAAAAGATAATTGAAACAAATAACCATTCATTTGATAAAATATATTTTAGACAAATTACTATTAAATGCTTAGAATGACTGATTTATAATGTGTTTTTACAAATGACTGAAAATATAAGTTTTCAGCAGCCATTTCCTGAGCTCTTTGCTGATCCATAATTCTTAGCTCATCCTTACCTATTCAGGTAATGAATGTTGAATTTTTAACAATGTTATTGCTGACATATTTGTAATTATGTCAGCACAACTATCCCCCATTATCATGTTTGATTAAGCCAGTAAGTTGCCTTATCTTAGGTTGCAAGTTACAGTATTGCTTTAGCATTTCTAAAGTTCTATTTGAGGTTAACACAGAGCCAAAACAGAACAGCTTTCTCAAGAAACACACCTGTTTATTGTTGCCCTGAGAAATAAAGGTTGTTCTATGCATCATATTGCCAAGAAACTGAATATGTTCTACAAAAGTCCAGTAATTTTTCAGAGAAAGGGGCAAACTGGATCTATCTAGTAGAAAGAAAAAGAAATGGAGGGACCAGATGCACAAGAGGAAAAGGACATCAGAGTTAACAGTTTGAGAAACCAGACGACTTATATGTCCTGAGTTGGCGGCATCCTTAAATAGCCAAATAACAATACCATCTGCCACAGTGAAAAGGCAGCTCGGGGGTGCTAACATTATGGGGAAGAGGTGCAAATAAAAAAGCATATTTAACATGTAATTAGGAGACAAAGATTGAGATGAGCAAAAGAACACAGATAATTGAGATTGGCTTACGGGAAAAGATTGTTATGGAAGGATGAGTGTAAGTTTGTGTTTGGCTTGACCACAGACATACTGCATGAGACGTATAACTCGTGGATGAGTGCTGAAGGTCTGCTCGTTGCCTTCTGTAAAGAGGAGGAAACGGGGTGGTTTGACGATGGTAAGGTGGGAGATTTACGTAGAGGGCAAGAAATAATGAACCAGAAAGGCTATCACTCTATTAAACACCTTCATTCTGTCCCCTGTGGTCAGTGCTTGATTGGTACAGATTTCAGTATGCAGCAGGACAATGATCCTAAGTATACTTATTGATGGACTGACCTGCACAATCTCCATGGTTCAACCGTATTAAGCTCTTGTGGGATGAGCTTGACTGCAAGGTCTCGAAAATATGCCCCATACGCCTCTAGACGTTGATAGCCTCTTGGCAAGGTCAGCATTCTAAATGAGTACAGGTTCTCAACTTATCCATCTGGTAAACGAAGGAAATAATTTGTAAATGCAAATTAAGGATCTCTTGAAGAATGTAGCCAACATAACACTTCTATGAAATAAACATGACATGACCAGGGTGTGGTAATAGGGCAATGAGAAACAAAGGCCGGACCACATATCTCAGGGGGACTATAGGATGTATTGTACTGTACATGTCAGTGTAAACCATTTTTCACCAACCTTTCTTTTGAGGAATATTTATTATGGCTGAAATTCTTGTTTGCACATTAATCGACATTGATAATTATGAGGTTTGTTACTTTCTTTTAGAAATACAGTCAGTGTATTGTGGTAGGATGGTTGAACTGTGCAAATTGTTTCAACTTAACACTAGTGGGTGCCAGAATAAAAAAAATAGGATACAGCAGACCAGTAGTTTTGTAGATTTATTCTAAGATAAACAAGCTGTTAAGGCTATTGCTATTAATTGTAAATGTAGGTCATATGTTATACTCATATGCTTTAGCAGATGAGTATAATTCTTGTCAATTGTATGTTACAAAAATATTCTGTGATATTCCCCAATCGATTCATATTGAAAAAGTATTAGAAATATGTAAAATATTATATTTGACTTGATAAAGTATTTATTTTCAATAGCTTTGAGGTCATGGGACATACAGACTGCAAAGCAATGCTAACATATTCTGTAATATATCCCCTAACTTACATCAAAATACTAATTGTATGAGTCACTCCTTTTATTTTATTTATCAAAATAAATTATTTCTTATACTTTATCAATAAATAAAGAGGTGCGTGTCATGTTTAACACCCCATTGAGTATGTTTCTATTGGTTAGGAGTCTACATTCCATGACCTTTAAGCTATTGAAATTGAGAAAATATACAGTAATATAGAACAACATTTTAATTCAATAAAGTAAGTGTCGTGCGTCACTTGGAACAAAGACCTATTACTATTTAAAATGTATCTTTAAGTCTATTGGCTTAACTTTAGATACTACTGAAATAATAAAATACCGCCCATTGCCCACGGTAATTTATTAACGGTGGCTTAATAACTCTCACCCTGGTGGTTGAATATCCTTAGACTATCGAACGTGAAAGTAACGAATAACTACCACGGATACGATCGAGGATAGTATTAGTACACGGAAGGCGAAGCTACGATAGGTCCAGCACTTCTCATCACCACCTTGACGTCACTTTCGGTAACTGTCCACACAGTGGTGGTGCTGAAGCTGAACAAGATGGCTGTGTGTTGGGGAGCCGAAAGCTGAGTAGAAGCAAGGGGAAGTAGCACTGGAGTAACGCGAAAGGGAGAAAGAAAAACTGTTTTATTTTATACCAACAACAGTATGACTTTATTTTTATAGGGCTAAAAAAGTCTGACATGCTGTAGTTAGGTATTAGTGTTGTTATAGGTTGCTGATTAGAACGAATAGGCTAGCCAACATACACAGAAGCTGGGAAACCGATATACTCCAGATTTAATCAACTTAAAGCCGGTGAAAGAAATAAAGAATCACGCACTCATCTATATTGCCTTTAAGAAATGTCATTGCTGTGCGTTGGAGGTAAGTTGAAAAATACGTCCAGCTTCTTATTTATTTTTCATTGACCAGTTGCGCGCGGTAAGGAGTTGGCTTTACCGTATGCAGTTTATATTTATTTGTGTTACACAGATACAGTTTCATAATCGTTTTTCTATAAATGTAGTGTATTTGTAAATTTTTGAAATATTTTCTTTTTCGAAACATCATAGTCTCTGATTGTTCTGGTAAACTGGTATAGCCTAGTGCAGCGTGCTTGATTAATAAATGCAGTTATTTAAACAGGATCAATCTCTTTATCGAAGTAATTACCCATATCGACCCCAAAGAGTAGTAACAGTAGGAAAATCGTACAGGTACATTGACTATCGATTGGGTGGGTTTTTGTGGATTTGCATGGCTGTCGCAAACTCACGGTTAAAAATATATATATTTATATTCTATTTAAACTATTTATCGGTACAATATTGCATACAGGCCTATTATTATGTCAAATCTGATGTTTTTACTTGCAACATCTCTCTCATCTTTGATGATCAAGTAGTGATTTGAGATCTGTTTCCATACATATCACTGCCTCAAGGCATGCACATACAGTAATAGGGTGGCCTAACACCCACTCTTGATGCACAGAGGATAATGTCTAATTCCAATGCACTTTATTCCTGGGCCTTTCACGGCTACCAACTGTCTTCATTCCTTTGAGAAAAGCTGTCTCCAAGTGGATTCCAAACAAATGGGCTTAATGCAGTTTTTCTATGGCATAACCAGACTAAATTGCATCGGGTAACTCTGCCTCTTATGTTGGTTTAGTCATTGTTGCTATTTCTGTGGCCATGTTCATACTTAACATAGCTGTGTATTGGTCAGAGGAAATGCAAAAATGGCTATATGGTCTTATGGGGTTTGTATAGGATCCCTTCCTGTGGCGGTTCCCAGTCATAGCTTAAGTCTTTACGGGTGTCTGAGGCATAGCAGTGTGAATTGCCAACCCATTACTATAGAAGCATCATTCTACTGGAACAGAATGGCTATTTTAATTAGATTTTTGGCAAATATGTTTTCTCTACAGAATTTTGCCGTTTATTGAGCATCTGTTCTCAATTGTAGCCATACTTGTACGCACAATTCAAACATTTTAAATTAAAGCTGAGGCAGATACGCAATTTTGTTTGAAGAACAGGATTATAAAATATATTTTAGCTTATAGGTGCACATTGCGGTCTTACTAAGTCCAGCGCTATTGGAATCCTTTGAATCTCTCTGGGTTTCTGGCAGACAGGAGCAGCACTTGTTGTATTTGTGAGAGCCAGATGTGTTATGAGATAGTATCACGACTGTACCAACAAACAGATTGCACAGAATGTCATCATGGACATACATCCCCTGGTGGTCTTCTCTATGTCTTGAAGCTTTGTTGGCATAGCAACCAGTACTTGCTGGCTTCCATCCTACTACTGCCTACTGTCACGCATGATTGTGAAATCAGGACTATGAGCATCGCTAGTTTAGACGACAAAGTCAAATTCACACACCAACACCAAAACTCACAAATTCCAACATTCTGTGTGTTCTTATCTTTTGTGCCTTTTAGCTAACTGGTATTCTGTGAAATGTCAAAGTTTCAAAGCAGTTGTCCCTTTCTATAGCATAGCTAAATGGAGAGAGATGAAAGACATGCCCACGCAAAACCATAGGCCTCTGAGGGACCCCAGCTGAACAGAGAATCATCATTAACACATCAGGCACAGATGGCTATTTGAGTCTAGATCTGCAATTAGGACCATTCATAAGTCATCTGTCTCCACTGCTTTGATCATAATGTCAGAGGATGAAGCAGCTTCTTTGTAGCGCCGTCATTTCTTGTGTCACGGCCGTAAAGGGCCCTGTGTTCCGGCCGCCAGGGCTCAGCCGAGCAGCTAGCCCAAGAGTCCCTAATCACCCTCATGGTTTTCACCTGTTGGTGTTGTTTCCTATTGAAGGCCGGATGTTTCGTTGTTCTCTGTTCCATTATTGAATCTATGATGTGCCTGAGCGTAATGAAATGGAGTGAAAAAAAAAAGAAGAGTCTGTTACGTTCCCTCGCCGAATCTGTTTAGAACACACCTGAAGACACCTACCTCTCTGCACTAGCCCTCCCCCTCTGCTTTAGCACTCCTGACACCTAGTATGTGAGGTATCAAGCTAAGTTTGACAGCTGACTTTTCCCTCGTCTATTGCATCGACATCAGATTCCAACAGATTTTAAACATGGGCTGATTTGTGGAGATCTTGATTAAAAAAGGCTACATTCTCCAAGATGCTTGATATTAGGCTGCGGATTCTGAAAGACCCCTATGGTCTAGTGTTGGTGTATAACATTCTAAGATGAGCACGGTGACATGAGTGCTTTTAGCAGTGAAGATATTTATGAGACATATTGATTAGTGAAGCGAAGAGTTTTGGTTTCCTTTTCTGAAACAATCACTCGCTTCGTCCTGGCTCCATAAAGACTGCTAATGTTGTCTTTCCCTGCAGACGACAGACTTTCAACGGATTTGTTGTACCCACTGCTCTGACGGGAAGGGTCCTTCAAAACTTTTGACTGAAAATCAAATCTAATAAAAATCGTTGTTAATAAATACTCCTGCTTCTCCAAGCCAGGGCATGATCATTTTCTCTGAGGCTGGGATTGAACATTTTCAGTTGAATATACAGTATGTGTCGTTTTTATTTTTGCGACCCTCTCCCCATGCCACCACTGCAGCACTGGTTTAGTTGAGCGCCTCCGAGCTGTGTGTACCCGACTTTCCCTACCCAGCACCCCCATGCCCCTACCCCCTACCCAGCACCCCCATCCCCCTACCCCCTACCCAGCACCACATCCCCATACCCCCTACCCAGCATCCCCATCCCCATACCCCCTACCCAGCACCCCCATCCCCCTACCCCCTACCC
>JAVQIZ010059963.1:0-13117 GCA_036023535.2 Galaxias brevipinnis
CTCTCTCTCTCTCTCTCTCTCTCTCTCTCTCTCTCTCTCTCTCTCTCTCTCTCTCTCTCTCTCTCTCTCTCTCTCTCTCTCTCTCTCTCTATATATATATATATGAGGTCACCGGCACATCCTCTGATGAGGTGTGACCTCTCCCTCCCACTAGTCCCAATAGAATTGTGTGAGAGGAACTGGCAACGTTCCGAGGTTATATACTGTTCAAAATGTCCTGTTCCTTCCTCCTTTACATTATAATAAAGAGTGAGAACAGACAGAGAGCATCAACACTTCAAACTAAATTATGGAGCAAAATAAATAGTTTTACATAAAGGCTATCATCAGAAGGATGGAACAGGTTTTTAAACAGAGTTATGTAAGTGTAGGCTAGGGTGGTTGAAATATCAAAAGCGAGTTCTACTTATTATTTCTAATCAAATAGTTTATCCATAAAAAGAGCGTAAAAAATGCACATGCAGACCCACACCACAGACACCAGCCCTCACACCATCTTTGGCTGTCGTCATTGACTGTACCCCCAAGATACCACTAGTGGGCAGCCGATCCCAGAAGGACCTAGGACGTGTTCGTCTGCTGTACCTGGGGAGGGTGACGTCAGCGGACCAGCGGAGAACAATGTGTGGGAACAGAGCCCCGCCTCCCCTCGCCAACCTCCGTCACGCTGCATGTCCGCCTCACACGCCATCTCTTTGTTGTCTCTGTCAGACGTGACAAAGGACCCACGGTCGCTGCGCCGCAGCAGCAGCAGTCACGTACGTCTGCTCGGGGCCGGGACCTACTGATAAAAACGGTGTTTTAAAGGTACGCCTCTTTCATGAATCTAGCGGATCTGAAGCCCGTATTTGTTGCAGACTGTAGGGGACCTGCCGTGCAATGGCGTGCGTGTTTCTTTGCTCAGCGAAACCAGAAACCACAAAGCTTGCCACTTTATGTTAATGAAGTCCCATGGTTTCCTTAAGGTTCTACGCAGTCTTCCCCGTTAGACTAGACCAGTGGATTGAAAGCAGCACCTCCTGCAGGGCCAGAACCTGGGCAGAGGCTAAGCACTCGGTCAGCATCTCTCAGATCCCTGGAAGAGAGCCCGTATGCTCACTCCCCCCTCCCCGTCAGTACTCATTTAAACACCATTAAACCTCCTCCAAGTTCCAACTCTCCTCACTGCTGCATCTCAATGCTGCTGTTCACACTTCCCCAGTGAGCCTTCAGCCTATCCAGGCTCAAAATGGCTGGCCTTGTGATTTTGGTAACGCACACCAGGATCATTTCAACATTCTTTTTGTTTCTGCACTAAAGTGAAAGTAAACGCGTGTGCGTCTCATATATATGTCGCCAGGGCCTTTGTACGCGCGCTCACTAACAACACGTGAGGAGGATATGTGCTGGACGTGTTCGTTCTTGGCTCAGTGTTCTCCCTGTGAGTTGCCAGGGAGGGGGGGGTTGAGGATGTCGCCCGGCCCCACCCTCTCTGAATCTCCCTGTGACCTACATAATCCCAACATGGCCACGACAACAGACCGACTGGGTGGATGTATGCCTCTCCGTGTGCGGTCACACTGGACCAATGGAAGTTTCAGAGGGCGTCATTTCTTCCTGTTGATAATTTCCATAGGCCCTTTTGACATAGTGAGGCCCTGGTCAGTGTTTCAGTTGAGCGTTCTAAGAAGTCTGTACGTGTTTTGCCGTGGCTTGTCATGATGTTTCTGTCTGTGGCCCTGTGTTTGTGTCAATTTGTGTGCAGTCTGTGTGTGTTTGTGTGTGTGCGTGTGTGTGTGTGTGTGTGTGTGTGTGTGTGTGTGTGTGTGTTTGTTTGTAGGGATTAGCGCTAAGCTCAGGAGTGTCACTAAGCTGAGAATAGATCATTCAGTAGATCTGGAATTTGTTCTCGGAGACGAGTGAGTTGAGGACGAAGATGTGCGCTAACAAAACAACTACAGAGCTTTGCTCCCACATCTCAAGCCAGTGCAACCCACCCCATCCCAACCCATCCATACTGATCTAAACCCATGGTCGATGTCCAAATCAATTCCACTTTTAAATGGACACCCTGATATCCAGCAGCAGCTGAAAAATCTAACTGACTATTGACTAACTACCTCACATTTAAAACGGCTATTGCATTCAAAATATTACACAATGAACACCTTTAATTTCCCAAATATCACTGTCATCTATCTAAATTAAACTTAATTTTTTCATCAGCCTCAAGCTGCTAAAGGTGTCTTGTCCTTCACAGTGTGCTAATAGCTCCTGGATCTTGTTTCTCGAATCATGGCTAATGCAAAGCGCCTAATATCATAACAATCCAAAGCTAATGCAGTTGTAACATGATTTAGTCAGTCATGATGAAATAGAAGAATAGGCAGACCGGATTTCAGCCTAGCTGAACTGTGGATGGGACCCATTGCCCAAAGCTTGCGAAGGTACACGCCTTGAAAACCATGTCACAAATCAAGGGAAGATGCTCTGCTAAGTGCAAGTGCTAAATTTAGACCCTATTCAGTCCATAATAAGACTCCATAATGGCCCGTTTGTTACCGCAGGGAGAAAAGGAAAAATGGGAGTGGAGACTAAGAGAGTAGGCATAAGAGCATGAGGCTATGGTCCGTATGAAGAGACACGGCAGACAAATGTAGAGCGATAGAGCAGAAGAAGCATGAGATGGGAAATTGTTTTGCAGAAAAAAGTTTTTTTTGAAACCTCTTTGTTTCTAAGGGCGGTTTTCCTCAGACTAACAGCGTTTCATTTCCTCCCGTTTCTATTCGTCAACGTTGCGCCTCGCCACGATGTCCTGTGCCGTAGAACTGCAGCTGGTAGAATGGACACAGACCCACTGGTCACTTTAAACTCCGTGATGGGACCTTTGTGTCCGAGGGTCTACAGGCTACTGGGGGGGGGGGGGTGTGTGTGGCAGCGTCAGGTTGATTTGAGAGCCTGTCACCTCTCCACAAGCCCTGCCACATGATTTACCTCGACGAGGGGAGTCGGCTGCCCACTCCTCCGCAGTCGACCCCCGCGTTGCCATGGCAACCCCAGGGGGGAAGGAGACGGCGTTGGCCCCCAGGTGGTCGATAGCACGCTTATAGCCCGCGTGAACTGAAGCAGGTCTCGATTCAGAAACAGGTCAGTTGGAATTGGATGACTCCCGTTCCTGACCTACCTAGACGGAGGAATATGTGTGTGATGCGTGTGATGCGTGTGTGTGTGTGTGTGTGTATGTGTGTCACAGGTTGGGGCGAAAATGTCAAGGTTTCCTATGTTAATCTTGTCCACACCTTTCTATCATCATCAGGACCCAATACCTCCTGCATGGAATATCTCATATGAGATCATGCCGTCTATGTTTATGATATTAAACAGTCTGACTGAGCGGGCTCCTCCATCGAGGGGCAGAGCTATGGCTGGCTGCCCCTTAGAAGAGAGGAGATGTTTTCCTCGCTCTGTAGGAGGGGCTTACTAAACACAGACAAGCGTGGCTTTGTTGACTACTTCCAGCTCATGGCAGCCGCATCATCTAGTTTCAGCAGATAACAACCTTAATTGGTTCTCATTATGCGAATACAGGTCAGATCTGGATCAGACGAGCACACGGCCAAATCAACACCACCCACACACACACACACACACACACACACCACACACACACACACACACACACACACACACACACACACACTAAGCACTCAGCACTCTGTCCATCTCTCCTGCCCCCCACAGCAACCCTCACATCAATACTGCAATAAGCCGGGGGGGCCGTCTTAGCCAATCAGTGGGAGGGATTTTGTCGCTTTGCACTGTGATTGGAGGAGGGGTGTTGTGTCTCCAGGTAGATCGGAGCTGCCCCTAAGGGAGTCATAATCTCCATTTTACCCCTTTGTCTGCAGAAATAGCCTCCATTTAAGGAAATTGATAGGACAGAAATCTGTGTTTGAGGCTGAAAGAAACTGAGCAGGAGAGTCACAGGGAGACATACAATAGCAAATGTAAACCCCCTATTTAGGCCTCACAAAGTTACTGTGATGATTTGATTTGTTATATTTACTTAAATTTGCCTGGCAGTCTCATGGCATTTTCATACTGCAATACGGACAAATTCCTATTAATGTGCAGACATTCCTGGTATTCCCGTTTGAACTTCACACTGACATTGCCTACAGTAGGACAGTGTATCCAATAAACAGCCAAACTTTCTTTGTTTTAGCTTTGTTTGTTGTGTTGTGAAAACTCCGATTCACGGAGCGTCGCTTCGCCCATTCCTGACTGACACCCCGCTGGTGACCCATCCTTGGACAAGCACAGATCTGACGTCGACGACCCCTCAGTGAGATGTCTGTGTGCGTGTGCCAGCGATTACACGGCCCTGTGTCCAACACACGCCGCTGTGGAATTACAGGTTCATGCTCATTAACACGGAGACCAGCTCGTTTGAGTTAGTCACTCATCTGTCATCGTGACACCTCAATCCCAACCCCGGGTCCTCGGGGGGGACACTGCTTTCGCAGGTTCTACACACACACACACACACGCACACACACACACACACACACACACACACACACACACACACACACACAGCACAATCACAATTCATACACAAGTTTTTAAGCTCTTACCATACAACCTGTAAAGTAATGTAACAGCCAATAGTTTATACTGTGCTGACATAAGTAAAAGGCTCGTTATCAGGAAGTCTAATCTTTGCTACCATACCTAATGTAACGCCATCACTTCTACTGTATAAACTCTCCCCACATTGTCCATCACGGACTCTATCTCTGTCTAATCAATGAGTGTCTGTGTGTGTGTGTGTGTGTCTGTCTGTTAATAAGTGAGTGTGCGTGCGCATAATTCTATCTGGGGCAGTGCTCATGCCTCTTGCACTGACTGACGTTATTGATATGACACAAGTATGGGTCAGAGTGTGGGGCTGGTACATAGTGTTGCCCATGGCCTAAAGCGATGTACTCCTCACTTAGTTTCAAATATGTGTGTCTGCTAGTCTGTGCTATGTGTGTGTTGGAGGTTGTTCCTGTTCTTTCTGAACCTGTACAGGGTGTTTAGGTTGATGTGGGCAGATCTACTGTACTTACTACTGTTTTAGTTATTATTCTGTACGTTATCATCATTTTAGTTAGCCTGAGTGTGTATATGGACGCAGCCCATGTGGATGCCTGGATGTTTTTTGTTTGTGTCTGTCATAATAAACTGAATAGGGGCTGTGGTGCAAAGCAGGTCTCTGATTGGACACGAGGCTGAAGAAGCGGCTGATTGGTCTGGGGTGGGTGGGTGGGGGGGTAGTTTGGGGGGACTGTACCGCGGTATGAACAACAACTTATCCTCCCCCCTCCATAGTGCTCCTGTTTGTGTTGATCTGCAGGACATCACTGACCTGTTCACCCTCTTAATCTCCCACCTCCTCTTGCCCCTTCCCACTCACCCACCAAGTACATCCGTTCCGACAAAACCACATACACAGCGATATAACATTTACATATGCATGCGTGACCTACAAAGCATCAGCGTTTTACTACCTGAACCTAAACATTTTTAAATACCTGTACTGTGGGAGTATAAAAATAAACATTCTTCAAGAGAAATGGAATAGGTAACTCATCTTGTAGGTGCACTATTGGTCACATTCTATCAACCCTCTAAAAATCTATAGTCCATGAACAAATTAGGAATGTTTTTTTTTTCATGTGGGGTTTAGTAACGTTGAAGAAGAGAGCATATGGAATACAGGAATATGGGAGGACCACATATTAATATCATAATGCTATTGGCGAATCCCCCGACCCCCCTTCCCCCATTTTTTTTACATGGGAAATGGTTTATTAGGCAATCAAGAGGCTCCTCCACAGTGTGTCTGTTGCTATGGTAACCTGGCTCTGACGTGGCCGTCTCTCTCTGCTTTGCGGGTTTGGGCATGATTGCTCGTACATGAGAAAACATTTTCCGACGGAATAGTAACGGGCAGTGTGCATTTTGTCGTTTCGAAATGAAGGGTTGTTGTGTCATTGTTTCTTTCACAGAAGCTGAAATGGGGACAGAGAAATGTGAGAGACAGAAAAAGACATAAAACACAGAATTTAAGACAGCAACATAATCAAAATGTTTTTTTATTCCATTTCAATATTCTTGTTTGACCTTCAATTTTTAACCGAGGTGGAGCGCTGACAAGAGGTCCCCTCCTCCCTTTCTGTTTCAGTGACAGAATCTCAGAGAACAAAGACATTGCTTAGACTAGGTCATTGATAATAAATCCCTATGTAGGTTGAGGGATGAGGGGTTGCCGTGGCAACGGCAGCAAGGGAGGGGAGGGGAGGGAAGGGAGGGGGGGGGCGCGACTGCTGAGTGAACTACATATCTTTCCTCCAACACCCCCCACCCCCCCTTCGCCCACCCCCGCACGCCCGTCCCCCAACCTCTATTCTGCAGACCACGCTCCATAAATATTAAAGGAAGATGAAGCCTCTATACAGACAGGAATGGACATGGACATGCAGGAAGAGAACGATTGTATAATACATTTGTGTCAATGGCTGCTGGTAGTTTTTTTTACAAAAATAATAATACTAAAGATTTCGTACATGTTGAGAGAATGGAAAGTTACAGATGGTTATATGGTGTGGGAGGTGGCTGCTGTGTACAATAGCTAAGAGTGCGGCAGTGAAAGGGGGATGAAGCTTTTCTTAGATCTCTCTCACTGCCCAACTCATAATTATTTCAGCTTTCCCTGACAGGCATAATAGTATGGCTCCAAACTGATGCAAGACCGACACAATTCTTAATCTTTTACCTAATGTGAATTCTCTCTCTCCCTCTATCCTTCTCTCTCGCTCCCACCTTCTCTCTCTCTTTGACATATTCACAGGCACATACGCACACGTACATACAGGATTTGGTTGGTCTTTATTTAACCACTCCATTCCGGATTCTGTAGGACGATCAATCTTCAGTGTTTCCTTCGCTGGTGGGAGGGCTAAGCCGACAGTCCTCTGTTTCCATGACGACGGCAGCTGCAGTGGGGGGTTCTCACATCCGTGCTGGCAGGGCTGTGGGCTTCGATCGTTCTCTGCCAGAGAGTGGAGCTGAGCGAGGGGGGAGGAGAAAGGGCGGGGGGGGGGTCTGCGGATGGTCTCGCTCTCTGTCTCACTCTCACTCTCTCTGTCACTCACCCTCACCAGATGGAGCCTTTTATTCCACCAGAATAACCCGGTCCCCCCTGAAACCTCGTTCTCCATGAATGACTCCGATGCAGACTCCCAGAACAAAGAGCAACTGTCAGCAAACACTGCAGCTATTCCAGGAGCCATGCCCCCAGCCCGGCCGCTTTAAATACTCCCAGCCACTGGTTATCTGAGGCTCCATGTACCGGTGCATTACTCCACACATTTTCTTCTGAGCTATAGGTAGCAACATCAAACATGGATGTTTATGAAGCCTGCTCTATCTTGTACCACTTGGAACATTGTGCATCCTTTGATCAAACCTGTTAAGGGTGAAGTCATGTGTGTCTTACAAAAATGTGTTTGTCTATGTTTCTGACAATCTTCTCGCATCACAATCCTAACCTAAACCTCAGTCAGTTGGTCTTGTTCCCTAGGCACAGTTACAGTAAGCATTCGGGTTGAAGCAACTACACTGCCCTGTTTGGTATTGCAGGGTGGAAATGCAACACTGAGAGACAGATGGCAAGTCTGTTGTGGGACGGGGCAGTACTGAAGTATTGCCTGACCGGAGCTTAATGGTCTCGGATGATAGACTGACCCAGTGGAGCTGCCGGTCAGCTGGCCTTCCCCTCACCATAATGACCAGTGGAAATGGCTAAGTTGACCTTTCCTGTGAAGAAGCAGGACAAATGACCAATGGCGCGGCTCTGTAACATCTACACCGGACATCTGCCATGAGAGAGTTGGCAGTGTCTTTCAGGGAAGGCGGGGCCAGAGGATGTATTATCGAGCCGTTGCCAAGGCCACCAGAACAGTGACCAATGAACTCGCACGCGTCTCTGTAGGCCTGCCTGGTAACAGAAGCACTACTTGCCGGCTGAATGTGATGGTTCGACCTGGGGGAACCTCATGAAGCAGGGTCCTAATTATTCACGATGACAGCCATTGCAATGAAATAGGTTCATAACAGCTTTCACTGGACACGGCGAGGAAAAGCTAATAATATGAGTAAGACAAATATAAATAAACTATCAAAAACACTTCTTGAACGCCATTCAGATGAAAGCCGTGTGTTGCTGTTTGAGAATAGGCCGTATTCTTTGTACGTTGAAGTTGTTGTGTTATACTGCGCACATGCCGTATCATTATCCATACAACCCATCCATCTGAGTGTCGGTAGCTCTGATTGGCTATTTAAGGGTGCCCCGTTCACGTGCCAACGGCTTAGCACCGAAGCAGCTGCCGCCTGTAAGAGCTGTCTGTCTGATCCTCTAAATGCAGCCCAGTGGGTCTCCTCGGGCCCAGGGTAAGGAGCTTAAGAGGAGCAGGAATCCTGGCTGACTGAGGGCTGACACTATACTCTCCATGGCCATCAGCTCAGTTCAGGTCCATCCATCCCCTTACAGTATTACCAGGCATGGTAAGCCCTGAGTTCCTAATATCAATGAGGAACAAGGAGACCTTGCTAGAAAGATTCCAATAAAATAAAAAATAATATAGATATAATGAAGGAGCACAGTATTATTAGATTTTTCCCCACACTACCTAATGATGGAGTTGCTTCATTTGCTTTACATGGAGTTGAGGATACAGTGGGTTTTGTTGTTTTATTGGATTCTGTTGTCAGGGTGCCACAGGGGTTGATGGTGAGAGTGTAATGATAAATAATTAGGGTTCAGAAAATTATGCCAAATATCCTCTTTTTAGCAATATACAAATATGTCACTGTCTGTATATGGTAAATTGATGGTTGAGATTTTCCTGGACTCCATAGATTATAAAAAAAATAGCACTCTCATTAAGACTGTGGCACATAAAGTCCGATGTATTTCTGTTTTTAACGTGTGTTTTCAGTGTTTAATCCTTCTTTGGTTCTGATATGACTGAAATGGATTGCCTGAGTATTCCCCTCTCCGATGGGGAAACTATAATTAATTCCATCAGGTAGCTGTTTGTGTCTCTTTCTTTGTTCCCAGCACCAAGAGCAGCTGTTGATATGGTGATCGGCATCCTCTCAAAACCCAGTCTTTCTCCCATCACCTTGGCAACCACTGCAAAGCAGCTATTCTAGTGTGTCAGGTGGCGGCCATTTTGTGTCTGTAGCAAGAAATTCAGTGCCGTTTTTGTGCAGCTCTGCTCAGCAGCAGAGGGAAATGGTGGCATATGTTTGAGCAATCTTTATATTTTCTTAGACTACGAATATGTGGCAGGATGATAAAATCATTTTCTGATGTCAACATCTTTTCTAACTGAACTGCATAGGCAAAAAGAGAAAACCATTTATAATGTACAACCAGTCTTTCAAGAACAACAATTTAATTTTACATGCAATAATTTCCCTTTTAAAATTGTAAGGTGTTGATCCTACACATCTAAGTGAGGGAGGTTTGATGGGTTATGTCACACAAAGTGACTCAGTGACAGTAGGAGTCTGCCACTGCAGCAAGTCCTGCTGCTATATTTAGATTGTGGCGTTATTGTTAACCCATAAAGTGAGAAGCCAGCATTATCTGTGACCAGTGATGTGGAATGTACAGCACCGCTCAAATTGAGGTTTATGGGTTATGTAGTGTGAGCAATTGCAAGTTTTTTTAGTCTGTCAACGAGACGTGAATAGGCATATTTCTCTATATACTGAACCAGCACAAAATCTTCTTTAAAAAAAGGACCCCTCTCATAAGAAGTATGACCGTTTACCACCTTTATGTGACTGAGATTAAACATATTCGTAACACATGCATTATAAGCAGATTTCACTAATACATGCAATTATGCCCATTGACCCTAAAGGTAAAGACTTTGTGTTTTCTACCTAAAGGGGATTCAATGTGTTTGTCTAAGAAAAAAAAGGACAGTATGTCCTACTTCACAAATCCCAGCAGAAGCCCGTTTTACGTCTTCCGCTCTTTGACGTCGTTTCTCTAGCCTGTCCCCTTGCTGATTAAATGTGGGCTGAAAAATGGGTCACATTTTGACTTGAAGCACTCTGAATTTAAACAGCCCTCAAATCTACATGGGTACATAGAGCAGAAATAAGATTGAATAGCATATGTTGAGACTATTGAACAGAGCCATTACTCACACTGCAGCTTATCCTGCTGTTCTGGGCTATTCTATACATTGCAATATATTGTAATGTTCGGGTCTAAAACCAAGAAGGAAAATGTGGGTTGTTTTAAGAATTCCAGTGGAGTAGCTGTAGAGTTTTGGGGGAACATGATTAGAGAGACCCTCTCCACTACATTCTCTGAGGGAAAACCGTGCTGAACCACAAGTGAATTACTGCTAGCTACAGCAATGGTAGCTGCTACGGCCTAACCCTATCTGAACAGTCAGCACACCACCCTTAAAGATCAAACACCAACAGGTCGTGATTTCAGAAGAAACTTTATTTTGAAATGTAAGTGTTCAGAGAGTAAACAAAAACATAAAGAAAACAGCAATATAAATATTAGCATATAAAATAAAGAGTGTAACGAGGAGAAGCGCTAAGCAATTTAATACGAAAGATATTACAGTTGAATATAGAGGATTATTCCAGCAGCAGACACATACAGTATTTATTTTCATATGGGCAGGGGTGGCATTCCAAGTAGCATAAACCATTGATTAAAATCACGCAAACACAGGAGAAGGTATAGGATAAATGGAACCACACAAGACATTTAGTGGTGCAGTGATATTCTTTCAAAGTTCGGAGTGACCACAGAGAAAGCGAAAGAGAAGAAAGAACACAAAAATATGCACAACAAACTTCACAAGCCTCTAGCTAGGGTCGTTTCTTTTTGAACATTTCATGTTTTTATGTACAGCTTAGCTAAGTCAGTGAGCTCAACGCTCAGTACTACACCACTACACTTAATTTGAAGACATTTTTTTTTTTATATCATTGGTTTTTCAATGTTTTTTTTGTTTTTTTTATCAGAAAAATATTCAAAACATTCCAGTAAGAGACAGGTGCGTGGCTGCTGAAGGAGAATGAACTGCCTCTCGTGAGTTCTCTACAGACTTGTTAGGTTTCTTATTTACACAGGGGCTAGGCTGTGGCACAGCTGGAGCTTTGGCGGGGTTTTGAATGGGAAGGAAACATTCTCGGAGCCCCAGACTGCTGTAGGGAAAGGAAAGCTGGGAATGTCTCTGTCCAAGGTGCTGACGTGGCTGCTTGGTCACAAAGAGGCCCCCCTTTTTTATAGCTTTGTTTTACGGCCGAGGGAGCTCAACATTTCCTCTTTTATTTGGAGTTTCAACCTAGTTTGGGACCTAGGACTCTTTTGATAACTGTGGACCGGTAATGTACACCTTGGCCTGCATTGGAGGAGAGCATTCCACCAGAAGACAGACTAGACCCAGCCTTCCTTTCCTTTGTGCCCCACTACTTCACAACCTAGCTTGGACAAAAGGCTGGTCCCTGGGTCCTTGGGTGTGGGTCCGTTAGGATCAGGGAACCACTCATTGAAGAGCCAATCCCACTTGGCCAGCCTGGCATAACGCTGACACAATGGCATGACAATGCCGGTTTGTAAAACACTGTTCCTTCATTGTACAATGTAATCATTGAAACGCTCTTACACAGGATATTACCAATAATAGTAACAAAAAAAGCAAAACAAGTATTGTTGTAAACTATTTGGCCAAGAATACTTTTGAATTACGTCTATTCAGCTGAAATACTACGATGAATATTCATTACAATTCAGTCATCGAGTCGTTTTGGCCATTCTGTTGCTTATTTTCTATACAGCAAAAAAAATCAATCTTACAAGTATTTAGTATCAATGCTATAGTATGCATTCTCTTATAACATGTATTTTTAGTGATGAGTTTGAGCTTATCTAATTTCTTTAAAAAAATCGTTTATGTGTAGCTCAAGTTTACTGATTATTTATTTCAGGATGGATCATGCAACATTACTTGTCTATTCCATTCCGAAAAGAGCTAAAGCAAGTTCTCTAAAAGAAAGCAACGGAAAAAGTTAACTGTGATTCTTTTCATCATAAGAAGCAACTACTTTTGCATTTTATAGAAACATTATGCTTTAAAAACGTCATTATAGATTTTTTTTCCGGCTATTTCTTACTAACCTTTGAAACACATCTGGATCCCAAACACATCTAGTTTTACACATTTCCGTTCCTACTGTCCCGTATGAGATTAACACCAACATAACCTCCCAGTGCCAGGAAAAGACAATAGTGGTTGCTCATTGTGAACGTGCAAAGTCGCCCTGATGGCCACCACAACCAAAACACTGGGAATTCCAGAACGACTCATAACTTGATTGTACGGAGAAGTAATTAATCAGGGCGTTTTTTTCTAAATCCTAGGTGGGAGAGTGATTGGTGGGGCTGGGGGATGGGAGTGGGCAGGGACGGGGGGCAGTTTCCATGGCGACGGGCTTCGGGTGATGGTTCTGATTGGCTGGTGAGGACGTTCCTTACTTCTTGTCCTTCTTGGTGGACTTCTTCTTGCTGGCTGGGGTCTGGGCAGCCTTGGGTGCGTCCACCTGGGGCATGGCCTGAGCGGCGGGCAGGGCCTGCTGCTGTTGCTGCTGCTGCTGCTGCAGCTGCAGCTGCTGGGGGTTGGCTGTCAGCGTGGCCGTGCTGCCGGGGATGTAGACGTTCTGGCGGTAGTCGGGCACGTGCTGCATGGGGAACTGGGCATTGTACCGGGGACCCAGGGTCGCTGTCGCCTCGCTCACTTCTAGGGGGAAATAGAAGGGAGAGAAGGGAGGAGGAGGGAGGAGAAAAAGGAGAGGAGGAGGAGAGGAGAGGGGAGGGAGCGGGTTATAGCTTTGGTGCTGCGTTTGGTGGGGGGGGTGGGGGCACCGGCGAGCGGGTCATTGTTCCACTGCCTTGCAGCTCTGGCTGGGCGGGGGGGGGGGGGGGGGGGGGGGGGGGGGGGGGGGGGGGGGGGGGGGGGGGGGGGGGGGGGGGGGGGGGGCG
>JAVQIZ010059971.1:0-11637 GCA_036023535.2 Galaxias brevipinnis
AATGGCGTACAATACATTTACAATACACTGGTTTTGACTGTTTCTGCACTCACTCGTGCAATGGGCACCTGCCTCACCCCTCTGTATTGTTAATTAAACATTAATGATTGTGTCCAGAGGGTTACTTGTCGAGGAACGGTAGTCGTAGATGAGAGAAAAGAGTAAGAAATCACAACATACTGTGGCAGAACAAAACTAACGATGGAAACTTTGTAACATCTCACAATAGTAATGTGGTCAGGAACAGCTTTTGAATGTTAACACCATTTTGTACTAGCTAGCTACCGGTAATCAGCCTGGATTCATGTCTTGGTGAGTCCTTAGTGAGACCAATATGGCTACTTTGTTACGTTCTGTTAGCGTGCTAGATGGTTAGCTAACATGGCCCGAACTTTCTGGAAAAATGACAGGGGATGACAGTGATTACAATGACATGAAACTATGAAATGAAGAAGCACCAATGCTAATTCCCTGAGTCTTCCCATCTACTTACCCATTCCACTTTACCAAAATAAGCTACACTTAAAATAACCCCCCCCGACACAAGTTGCTTAGCTAGATCCTGTGTGTATTCCAGAGCATTGTTGACCACAGTCCTCAGTACGTATGCGTTGGTGTGTGTAAACTGTAAGGGTTGGACGGGTAGCGTTGGTTTGGCTCTTCTTTCTCTCCAAACTCAGCGTGAAGTGTTGGTCAAGTTGTTCTACACAACCTACCCCTCCCTTCCGTTTGAACTCCCCTCTCCTCCGTACGCTGAACCCCAACACCCCCCCCCCACCCCATTCTCTCTCCTTTTCTTCCCCCCTCCCCCTCTCTCTTCTTCTATCCACTGCTCCCATGCGTATGGGGAGGAGGGGTGGAGGGGGTTACAGGGTAAAGGAACCTCGATGGATCAATTGGGACGTTTACAGGAGGTGAACAGAACAGCAAAGTAGCTATGGGTCGTTTCGTACCCATGGCAACGTTAAAGAGGACAAAAAGAAAAACGAAGCGAAAACAGATAAACTTTTTTTCTGGTTTAACCTTTAATATAGGTAGAAACATTAATAACAGTGAACTTGACTAACTTTGATCAAACGGTCTTTCCACGCGCAGGCTTGTCCCCACAGCTCACTGGGATAGTATGTCTCAATGACTCCATTGATTTGAATCTTTGGGCTTGTATTTTGGTATCTCTTCCTCCTGTGCCTCTTCGTCGTCGTCTCCCCCCCTCCCCCCTTGCCTGTCTCCCCCTTTTCCCCTTCCCTCCTCCTCCCTCTTATTTACCGGGTCACTGGCGTGCCTCATGCTCAGTACAGGGCCTCACTTTGCATTTCCCTGCCTATCAGAGAGCTAGTCTGTGTGATGTGTGTATGCATGCCTGTGTGTGTGTGTGTGTGTGTGTGTGTGTGTGTGTGTGTAGAGGAGCCCCCTTGTCCGCTAGCTGAAAGCCCAGAGAAAGCGTCCCTCTCCTTCAGCCCGGAGGATAAGTCTACTATGATGCTAATGGCCATGTCCTGAGACTAATAGGTCTTTTTACACTGGAGGTTTTCATTCCCCCCGCCTCACTAAAGGGTTTAGTGCCAAGGCCCTTTCTCTCCTGGCCAAACTTCTAGACAGGATAAATATTTCTGTGATTTCTCCGCCGGGACGAAGCCTTCTGAGACGGTGGCGGTTACAATGGCTTAGAATGGCCTTGTTATGCTCTGTAAATACAGCAGCCGGAACGCAGGAGCACACAATTAAAAATAAAAAAAGGTTGATGGAAGAAAAGAAAAAAAAACACGAGGGGAGGAGTGGTGTGTGTGTGTGTGTGTGTGTGTGTGTGTATGTGTGTGTGTGTTTGCACGCACGAGTGAGCGTTGGAGTTTGAGTGTGCGTCCTACGCTCTTGAATGTAAGCCTGTATGTTGAAATGATTTTGCTGCCTTTTCCCACTACGGTGCTCAGAAACACCAGGCTCTCTAGGGAAACGTAGGAGAAGTGGATCGACCACTCTGGTTTAAGGTGCTCGGAGCTGTCTCAAGAACTACATTCCCACAGTTCACCTGTCATCCAGTCAAACCATACAGACAATGAATTAAAACCATGTAAAAAAAAAAATACAACAAAAAAAAACTCGCTTTCTTGTTTAAATTCAAGTGATTCTCCTCGTTTCATTTCTGGAGCTGAACATGTCAGAGCACGACAGCATGGGAGTGAGTGAAGCGAAGGTTTCCTGTGTGAAATATCATTACAGTATTTCTTTTGTTATGGTATTTTCCTTTCACTGTAAACAAGCCGACTCAACAGTGCCATGAGTCATCTGGCAGGGCCACTGCAGGCAAATGCAGGCCCAACCGTCCTCTCCCCCTCCCTGTGTCGCTGTCTGACGAGGCTAAAAAACACCAGACGAAAAAGCCCCGGCGTTCTAAGGACACTGCCAATGTTTGTATTTTGCGTGGGGGGGTAGTCGGATGAGACGGAGCGATGCTCCAGGTACGGGTGATTTCCAGAGGAGCAGGAAAACAGGGCGTCCTGTAACCACTGCCTGTGTTGTCACATAACAGTTTGCCGGGGCCAGATGTGGGCGAGCCCCCCCGGAGCCAGGCTCAGGATAAACGGCCTTGGCAAAACCTCAGGCCTCCTCGTTTGAATTACAGGATTCTCCGCACCCCCCATTTCATTAGGGATTCATGTGATATATGGTTCTCTTTCTTTTATGACAGTTATGTGTTATGATTATACATCAAAGGAATGCAGCCCATCGTTATGGCACCTGTAGGGCACCGTTTCTAACACAGACCCTGTGGCCACTTGAAGCTGAGCACCAAGACGTAAGGGGATTAGATTGATCCAAGTTTTCAAAGATGTCGTTTATAAGAGTGAACTCACCCTTGTTGTTTACTTGTTGATTACCCTTGTTGTTTATTGTCTTCATGTAAAGCCCCTGTCCCCCCCCCCCCCACACTCTTTCATTCACCACCCTTCATTTTCTCTCTCACATAAACTCGCCTTGTGGAAAGTCAGTCGGTAGTGCGTGTCCTTTCCCCAGTGTCAGACGACGTTGGGCTGTAGCAGACAGGTCTGCTCATGCAAGGCAGAGAGACAGCCGTGAGCATGGCTGGAGATGTGTGAGCGAGAGAGTGAGTGAGTGTGTGAAAGATATGAATACAGATACATTAGTAGTAGTGGGAGAGTGAGAGCGAGAGCTCTCATAATTAATAGCTAATGTTTAACATTGAATTGATGCATTTGTCAAATCAACGACCCTCGAGGAGCGTGGATCACAGTCCATTCATCTCAAAGCAGTCCTGATCCACTGACACTATGTGTGTGAGTGTGTGAGTGTCCCTCAAAGTCTCTTAGCCCTCTCTACCGGTCTGTCACCCTGTCTGTCTCCCTGTCTGTCTGACCATGTGTCTTCACAGCCGTTCGTCCGTCCCTTTGTCTGAAGACACCTTCCAGGTCAGCCCTGGACCATGGGACAGGGGAATGCACGCCCTGATCCCCCTCCTCAAACCCAGTGGACAAGGTGATGAATTCTGACTGCTCTGTCAAGCACATGAGAGGCCTGTGGGCTATGCTCACTACCTACCTCAGGCTGGGTACCAGCACTCTGCACACACACACACACACACACACACACACACACACACATGGTTCAGATGTGACAGTTCAACACACTCACACACACACACACACACACACACACACACACACACACACAGACACTCAGACACACAAATGCAGAAGTGAACACTACAATGTTTCCTGCTCCACTGAAGTCGGTCTACTGTTTCCACCTCACTTTCAGTTACGTTTCAGTCAGTTCAAGTTAAATTTAAGTTTTATGCTAAGGATTTGTTTTGTCTTAGTATGAGTATATGTACTGTATGACTTTACTTTCAGCATGACATTGAATAATGGGTGTCACATACACTGCTGTGATGACGTTTAAGTTGTTATGGTACATTTTAAAATGTACTGACTGGACCAAATCAGAAAACTCAGATTTTAGATGAAGGAGGGATACACATTCCCCACCAAAATTGATAAACTTACATATATAGATATATATTATATTTGCATGTGTTTAGGTAAGTGTGCGTACTTGTCTGTGTATGGCCTTACATTTAGAGTGAGTTAAGAAATGATCAATCTCTTTCATTCTCACACACAGAGACACACAGACATATGCACACAGAGCGACACACAGCACTCAGGTTGGACAGGGATCAAGGGGGGCCACGGGGGACATGTAGTGGCAGTTGTTAAGGTCTGGGTCTTGGGAGGCTAAGGGAAGGAGTCAGGCCCCAGCCCTGAGGCTTTGCTTGCCTTCACGCTTCATGCCGAATTTCCCTGGCTCTAAGACAAGGGCCTCTTGTGTAGAGCACTTCAAATGGTCCACAGTCAGGAGTTCAACCATTTTCAAACTAAATCAAGTTTTTGTTTTTGTTTTGTGTGTGTGTGTGTGTATTGCCAACACTCTAATCATAACGTGCCACCATGATTGGGAGATTCGGGGGCAACACACACGGTTTGTCGGCTTTGAGTCCCTGCATGCGTTTCTGCAGTCGACCTGTATGTTTCCTATCAGGGACTCAGTGATTTGTAGATTAGATAGACTGGCAGCTTAACTGCCTGCCTGCCTTACAGCAAAGATGTTGATCACCGCTCACATGATTCCCTATCGAAGCCTAGCAGCTATTAGGCTACTGGAAGAAACGGGCTCTCCTGCAGGTGAGAACGGGCGGATGAATTATCGCTGTTGATTACATATTTTTTTTCCTGCCCGTAGGCAACTCTACCATGTGACCATGGAACATATAGAACGGGATTATGGGAACTACAGGGTGGAGCTACTGCGAGGTGGAAATGCACGCGTACCGTATATGATTTTGCAATTTCACATAGTTTTGGCGGCGAGGTCGAAGGTTCAAAGGTGATTTTGAAACTCAATACAAGAGTGGTGACCAAAAAGCTCTTCTCCAGAGGCCCTGTTGATATCAAATCAATCATGTTTTCTAAACGTTGTGCTCCCTCCTCTTCTTCCCATCTCTGAGGTGTGGGTCGGTCTGTCGGAGTGCACACTCCTTCCTGGACGTTTCGGGAGGCGTTGGTGGAGGTCGGGTAGATAGGGGGGCGTGGGGGGGTGACGAGAGGCCTGTCAAAGGAGATTGGGAAGGCGGAGAGGTCAAGGAGAAGGAAGGGACCTCCGGGCAGAAGTCGTTCCTCATTCCCGCTCCGGAGTTTCTGCTGCACTGTGGAACGGCGCCGGAGAGAGAGAAGGGGGTGTGGGTGGGATGGGGGAGTGGGGGGGATAACGGCGCCGTCTTCTCTACTTCTCTGACCCTTTGACCCCCCTTTCCCTGATTGCGCCGCGCATCTGTAACCGACACGACACGCGACGACGCAGCGACCCCCCCCCCCGCGGCTCAGCACGGCTCTGTGGTGTAGCACTCGAGAGGTGTGTGAGCACGTGGCCCCGGCCCGTCTCCTTCCTCAACCCAAATCCACTTTCATGTCACGTAAAAAAAAAAGAATCGCTGATATCCTATTACTGGACAAAATGATGCAACTTGCCGGAGAGGGAATTTGAAAGTGTGTCACCCTCTAGGTAAGTGGCTACTGAACGCTGTAGACAGGATTGTAAGCAGCGGGGGACAATGAGGGTTCTTCAACCCACGAACACTAATCCATGCTTCGTGCCGCGGGTTCTGGGGCCGGACTCGCTGAGCAGCAATATCGTGTGATTGACAGCCAACCTGCAGGGTGGAGGACCAGGTATGCGGCAGAGCTCCTGCTCCACTCGCGTGAAAGGCTGATAGGGGCTGACAGCGACAACTCTGTTTGTGTGTGTGTGTGTGTGCGTGTGTGTGTGTGTGTGTGTATTGAGAGCGAATGAGCGAGCAAAGGTCCTCTTTTAAAATACGTATCCTTTTTCCCCTCTGTCAATCACTACGCGCTGACCCCAGTGCAGTTCTACTGTGCAGGGGGAGAATAGCTGAGGGCCTGGCAATAATGACATCCAATTACAAGTCATTACTCCGGATAGATGTCAGTCAGCCTCCATCCAAACAGCAGAAGAGTTCACACACCAACACCTCCAAAGTCTAACCCCCCCCCCGCAACACCCCTCCTAGAGACATGTGTGAGCTCTCACGTGTGTTTTGTGTGTAGCTGGTGCTTAGGTATGCACTGGGAGAGAGAGTGTGTTTTCCAGAGGTTGGCCGTCGGCTCGTGTCTTGAGGGTATACGTGTCGGCAGATAAACGTCTCCTAGTGTGTTGACATTCAACACGCCGACACGCAACGGCACGGGCGCGACGGTTAACCGCTTTGTGTTCCTGTGGTTTGCCACACACACACACACACACGCACACACACACACACTGAAGGAATGGGTCTGACGGAGGAGGGCACAGAAAGGGAATAAAGGATGGTGGTGATGTTGGGAGTTAGAGCTCTGACAGGTCTGCTGTTATATGAACTGTCCCATCTGAACTGTATGTGTGTGTGTGTGTGTGTGTGTGTGTGTGTGTGTGTGTGTGTGTGTGCCTGTTTTTTACACATTGATATAACAGCAGGATATTGTCATTTAACGTAAAATTCCAAGTCAATAGGGGCAAGGCTACAGAGTCTAGGGCTCAAACATACTTTTTGGTGCAGAGATTCGCTGAGAACAGGCGGACAGGCAGACGGACGGACAGGCAGACGGACGGACAGGCAGACGGACGGGCAGACAGACGGACGGACAGACAGACGGACGGACAGGCAGACGGACGGACAGGCAGACAGACGGACAGGCAGACAGACGGACAGGCAGACAGACAGACGGGTACGAAGCACGTGCAGCGTTTCATTGCCTCTTGCCGTCCGTCAGACCTTCTTTCCCAAGGCAGGAGATTGCACAGGGGTCGGCAACAGGGAAAGAAAAACGACACAAGACTTCTAGCATGTGTGTGCGAGTCTGTGCACACGCCTGTCTGGCGTGTTGGTGTGTCCGCGCCTTACAAAAGGTTTGAACGGGAACAAAAGTCCAATGGTGGCATCCTCACGTGTTAACCGGCAGATAGTGGGCAGTGTGAGTGTGTGTGAGTGTGTGTGTGTGTGTGGGTGTGTGTGTGTGTGTGTGTGTGTGTGGGTGTGTGTGTGTATGTGTGTGGGGGGGGTGAATGATGGCTTAGTGAAGTTCGTTCCTCGCTGATGGAAGGCTACACTGACCTTTTGCACCCCCTCCCTCAGGCTACTGTCGGATATACCTCTCTTAATTAAAGAGAGACCAGAAAGTAAGAGACACTCTTTTGGTTTTTTTCTTTCGGTAACGATTATTACCTACTACACTTACAAGACATTGAAACAGAAGAATCATTTTGTAATCTGTTTCTGAGTAAGAGAGCCAGCGGCTCTAGGAAACGGGGATTAGCGTGACGAGGAACTTTCAAATGTGCAGCCTTAAACCCAACACTTTCTACTGTATCACCACAGATGAGCATGGCCTCGAACCATTACAGGCCAATCTTTTTATCTGGGATGTTGCTATTTTTTTGCAGCTATTATCATGTCATTTAGAGCCCCGTCATATAGGACGAGGTTATCTGCTCAATGTGGATAACGCGACGTACCCTCTGCTCTCTGAAACCATCGCCTCAGCAAATGCCATCAAGGCGTGCCCCCTCTCGTCCCCGCTCATCGCCTCGTGAAAGCCCTGTTACAGAAGGGGCTCTTCCATCCCTTCCAGAAGCAGCAACACATTCGACACCTTATATCTAATATAACAAATCCAATCAGAAAAGGAAGTTTATGTTTTCTTTATTTATATTTAGCCGTTAACAAATACACAAGGTTGGCCTAGTGGCATACTAGTTAACTCCCTCTGTGGTGAGCAGGAAACCCCCCGAGCAAGAAGTGTATCTTTCCTTCCTCCATATATTCATATATCACTCATATCTCAGCGGGCCCCCTGCTATCTAGTCAGGCCATAAGCAAACACATTATGGTGGAATCTCCAGTGCTGTAAAGATAACGGGGGGCCATCACTGATTTTTACGACTCTCCCGCTGAACTTTAGTTAACGTTTGACGAATGGCGAAGCGTTGGCATCGAGTGTGTGATGTGGACATGAACTGATCGCGGCGCGTGTTTGGTGCGGCGCTCAAAAGGAACACGATGTCAGGAACGCACTGCGGGCCACGCACACGTACAGCCCAGCCAATGCTAACGAGTTGCGATTGCCTTTGGGAGACCATGAAATGTATGAAAGGACACATATTCTGGTCCGGTGTTTTGAAGCCCTTTCCCAGCCCTTATGGAGGCTTAGGGGGCCTTAGGATGCTGGTATGGCCTCTGTCGCGGCGGCTAATCTCGTGTTTCTGTTGTGTCAGTGCAGCTACGGTGGTCCGCCCTGAGGTAAAGTCCCTTTTTTTAACAGCAGCTCACCCATCTCACAGACCACCACGCCTAACCTCTCAACCGCACACTGTAACTAACTATCCATGTTTACAGGCATGTGGATCTGACGTAGCTTAACCTTTTTTTTTTACAAAATCAGACTTTGAAACTGGCCCAACTTTCATTGGGTTTTCTCGGGCAGTAAAACAGATTTCTTGGAAACAGAGATTCCGTAGCTGGGTGGAGGCAGACGAAATGGCGGGAATATGTTCATTATTGTGGGAGACTAACAGTCCCGCTGGTGAATGTGTTGAGTCACGTCCATGCGGTAAGGAAGGTGGACTTCAGAACTCAAGCATGGAGAAAGTGGAGATGATGATAGTAGGATATTGAATACCCGAAGAACTTGCTACAAGGAACAGGAACCCACTGTAGCGGAACACCATGGAGCAACATGGCAGTTTGTGTCCGAGACCACTAGATAATCTCCACGTGTATCTACGTAGACAAGATACATATTCTGAGACACTAAAATGCAGCATGACTGACACTTGCTCGGTGTCGTGGACCTTCAGTTGACATAATAATAACAATATCTTTATTTATATAGCGCCTTTCAAAACAGGGTTACAAGGTGCTTCACAAAACTAAATGACAGTCAAATAATAGCATTCTGTATGAAGAGGCTGAATCAAATATAGCATGTCAGGTCACTGCTCTGATCAGTGTGCTCTCTATCCCCCCTCCGCCGGTCCTCCCTCTCTCCCTCCCTCCCTCTCCCTCCCTCCCTCCCTCCCTCCCTCTCTCCCTGTGGAGTGAGGTGCTGATGTGAACCAGGGACAGATGGGGCGGGCTGTCGGGCGACAGGCTGTCCGTCCCCGCTAGCGTCTGCTACTCATCCCTCCATCCCTCCACCCGTCTCGTCTCTTTTTTTAGGACTCCCTCCACCTCTTCTCCTCCTCCTTCTTGTCATCCTTAATCTCCTTTTGGGTTTCCCCTCTCACCTAAGTGTCCTCCTTTCACACCTCTCCCTCCCCCTTTATCTCCTCTCGCTCTCCCCCGTTCTATCTCTCCTTATCAGCGTCCCTCCCCCCCAACTTCCGCCCACATCAACTCTCTTTCACCCAGTCCCCTTATGGCCTTGTGCAAAGGCAGCCCTCCATTAAATGTCAATTATACGCCAGAGACCACACAGAACAGGGGAGGTGACACAATAATTCCTTGACCCCAAAAGGTCAACATGCTTATGGCCTTTCAGCGCTCTCTCACGGCGTGGCAGGACGTCCACTGATAGGTCAACACTGAGCCGTAAAAAAAAAAAAAGAATTCCGTGTCCGTGGATCCGCCACAAACAGAAAAATATGTGAAGGCTCAACAGCAAATTAAACGGTATAACAATGGATATTTAGCAGCAGGGGCAATGCAAATGCTAAATTCACCAGAGCACATTATTAGATGTTTGCTTCATTAAAAAAACTGGCATGTCTCCTCCCAAATATATCTCTCTGTGTTTGTGTATGTGTGTGTGTGTGTGTGTGTGTGTGTGAATATTTTGGTCACACATCTGTGCGCTGCCGTGCTGGAGAGGAGTGGCGTGGCGCGGGGCTCCCACCTCGGAGCCTGACCGGACAGATGGCGGGATTCGTTGGAGAGGGGGGGGGGCGTCGCCACATGTTGAGTGCCTCCATTCAGACAGGCCGCGGTGCATGGCATCACTCCCCCAGCCACTAAATAAACCTGTGGCAGCATCCAGGGGGGAGCCTGGAAAACGACAGCAGGGATAGAGAGAGAGAGAGAGAGAGAGAGAGAGGGAAGGATGAAGGGAGGGGTGGGAGAGAGAGGGGAGAGGAGAGAGGTCACACAGGGGCCTGTGTTAAAGTCTGACTCTGGGTGCAAACATGACTGTCTATTTTGTTTACAGGGAAACATTATTACAGTCTGGTCAGTTTAAATGTCCTCCTCACCATCTCATCCACCCTTAATGTCTTCCTCAGGGAAAGGAGCATTAGCACATGGAGAAAAGTAGTAAAGAATAATGTTGAATAATGTCATGGTATAAGTTTTCTCATCTAAGGGAAATTGATGTGTGTGTGTACGTGTGTGCGCGAGAAAGGGACATGTTTGGTAACGACGAGTGTGTGCGTGTGTGTGTGCATGTGTGTGTGTGTGTGCGTGTGTGTGTGCATGTGTGTGTGTATGTGTGTGTGTGTGTGTGTGATTAAAACAAAGAGACAGCGAGTGAGACAGTGAGAGAATGAAAGACCATCTGTCAATGTTCCCCCTGTCCGCAGAGAGAAACACGACACGGGGGGGGGGACGGACGGACGACGACGACGAGCACGGAGCCCGTGTGAGACCCCACCACGGGTGTCACCGCGACAGGAAACAAAACACGCGGTGAGCTCCACGACAGGGGACCGGGTCCAGGCAGACAGGAGACGCCTCTCTCCCAGCCACGATGAGACGGTGAGAGGGTGCGGAGGAAAAACTTCCAGGGAGCAATAAAAAACAAACAAACAAAAAACAACAGGCGCAGCACTTTTTATCTCGGCCTCCTCTCTCCAGGAGAGTGCCTGCAGATTAGCAATGCATCTCCCTGTCAGCGGGGCCCCGGAAATAGCCCGGCGCCGACCCAGTTAATCAGGCTGTGGCTGACCCCCCTTCTGGGGGTGAGAGCCGACGTTTGGACAGGAACGCCTCAAGAGCTCCGGGTCTGTTAATTAACCTGAGCCATCTCACCTCAACGAGGGGTCGGGAATTATACATATATATACTTTTTTTTTAAACACGGTTGACTTGGGGTTATACTCTCAGATATTATAAAGCCGAGGTTATGGTATCTCTGTTATACCCCATCTTATCTTTTTTTTGTTTGTTTTTCCAAAGACAAGGTGTCTGCTCCGCTTCCCAGAGGGACTGGTCCGCTAACTTGTCGAGGATCGCTGGTCTCCCAAATCCCCAACGCTGAGAAAAGCCACTCAGGGGAGCAGTGGGAGCTTCTCATGGGAGACTGATGGTTAAGTTCAGCTGGATTGTTGACCCATGTCCGCCCATTCTGTCCGTCTCCGGGGGGCCCCTCCCCCCCTGGTCATTCCCCCACCCCGTGGCCCTGACGTCCACCCTCTGTGGCCCCTGTCCACTCCCAGGGCCCCCGGGGGTCAAAGCAGCAGCCGTGAGGGTGAAACGCCTCTCTTTCTTTGGTGCTGTTTGCTCAGGGCTCCCATTCTCCCTGTGTGATCAGGCAACCAAGTTCAGCTCCAAGACAAATGGCAGCCACGCACAAACGC